>WAAB01014831.1:372698-427156 GCA_013389865.1 Piaya cayana | reverse complement strand
AGTCCTGATACCACTTCCACCCCGACTGCTGCATGTTGCTTTCCTCTCGATTTTCGAATTGGTCCCATGTAGTCAACTTGCCAGGATTCCATAGTCTTCTTCGCTCTCGCAGACGGAGGGGGGGGTTTGCAGGGGGTGTTTATCCAATCTTGTCAGAGGCTCTCCTCTGTTGGCAACCTCCTTTATTGTATATATGTTGTTATAATGGTCCAACTGGGCATACTAACTCCTTACAATTTCCCTTTGTCCAACTCCCGGGGGTGGTGGAGTGCCAACTACCATGGGTTTTAAAACTTTAAAGGGACTCCTCAAAATTATTGGTTGTTGGTGAATGTTTGTTCGGCCCTCTGCAAGGCGAGACAAACCACAAAAAGTCCCTTTTCCCAAGTGGAGTACTGTTTCTCTGCGTCCTTGAAATTGCATGAGAAAAAACTAATGGGCCGCGTCAGACCCTCTGATCCTCACTGCCACATATGTATAGACACTCCATGAATTGCAAACCCCCATTCTATTTTGAGAGGGTCAGTAGAATGTATTGGCCCCAGGGCTTGATATACTCCAGCCTCAAAAAGCAGTAATTTTAGAGCTTCTTCAAGTACAGGGGTGCAATCCCAGGCAGCTCTCTTTCTAGTCAGGTCATATAAAGGTCAAGCTATGATGGAAAAGTCAGGGATGTGTTTCCTCCAAAATGTCAGCAGACCAAGGACATGTTGTAATTCCTTCCTATTCTCTGGTATTCTGATTTGTTCTAAAGTTGTTAAGATTTCAGGAGGAATACATGTTGCCCCGCCTTTCTACCATATACCTAAGAATTTTACTTTTGTGGAGGGAAGTTGCACCTTTTCCGAGGGGATCTGGAGCCCAAACCCTTCCAGGTGGGCTATAATGCTCTTCTGGGTTTTTCCTATAGCAGTGGAGTCAGATCCACCTCTTAGTATGTCATCAATATACTGACTGTCTTTTGGCTCAGTTAAAAGCGGCCCTCCCAGTTTTCTGACCACTGAGGTTTGGTAGCTTTTGTCTGGGGGCTGCTGCCTTTTTGCCAACCAAGGTAGGTCAGATGGTGTCAGGCCAGGCATTAAATGTCGGGGAATTCCCCTCTCCTATTCCAAAAATAGGGATTTCAATCCCTTTGTTCTACTCCCAAAACCTATTTCCTCCACCCCAGCCGAGTCCTGCTAGAATCACAAAGCATAGTGCCTATAATCTAGCCAGATCTGCTAGGGCATATGCATTTGCTTTCCCTACAGCAGAGATTACAAACTTCTCCCCCTTATCAATAGCAGTTGGGGGTTGGGATTTGAAATAAGGGTCTGCATTAAGGACAAGACCAGGTTCTGCCACCCTGTCATTAATTAGGGGCTGGCATTCGGGGTCAGATTTGGGGGTATGGTCCGATTTCACTATGCCCTCCTTTCTGAAACAATGGGCCTCATGTTCCAAACTGGAAAAATCTGCCTCACAGCACCCCCCATCGCTGTTTAAAAGCGGCGACGTAATGCTCTCTGTTTCACTAACAGGAACCTGGTGCTGAACCAGCTGCTGGACCTGGGGACTGCACCCCACGGAAAACTCGAAAAACCGATTCCATCCCCAGCAATATTGAGGTCAAATAAGAGCAGTCTCAGCCACCTTTCTTGTACCAAAGTATCCTGTACCAAAATATCCTCTACAGTGCCTAGCAAAATCTCCCTCATCAGAGCAGCCCACTCAATTTTCAATTTTGTCTGCACAATTCTCAATCCATAACACTCTATCATAACCTTGAGTCTCATCGCCTTCCCCCATAGAAGTCTAGGTTTCTCCGACCTCTCCTTCAGAATGACCACCCACGCGGCAGCAGCCAAGAGTCCAAGCACCCCCAACCATGCCAGTGGTGATTGAAGCAGGTAGAAACACAAGTCCCTGGGAGAAATCATAATTGTGCCAGAAATCACCATTTTCTTTCACCCTATTGCTGTTACAAACAGACAGACCCCACTCCTGGTACCAAAAAATGTCTCAACCCGGACAAAGGGAGGAGGAAAAAGGTGGGTCCGTTTGTCTGTGCGGTAATCCGGAGACCAAAAAGGTTACTCCCAGGGTGAATATCAGGTCTCAAGGCTTATTTTTCTGTGTAGTCACTTACTGCTGATCAATTATAATCTGAGAACTTGACATATTGACAATTTCTTTCTAATGGGAAGCCAGTTTATTTCTAAACATGGTCATGTTTCTTGTTACTTGCTCTAATAATCAATCCTAATCAATCCAATAACTTCAACTGACATCTCTTCTTCCAAGTTCAACTATCTTCATTACAAGTTTGCATTCACAAAAAAATCATTCCCCTGGATTTACGTTAGTTACTTTGTGTTTCAGTGTGAGAATCTGTCTGAGAAGCTAGGTGTGCTCATTCACCGGCTCTTTTCTCTTCCCAGAAATTATTAGTTAGAAGGAAGGATAATTGCAAGGTTAAAGATGAATGGTCTAATCTGCTGTCTGAAATTTTCTAATTTTTCCTACATTATTCACTGCTTTTGTCTGGATGCAGAAAACTCAAACTGAATGCTGAAGCCTATGCTGCCTGCTGTCTGTCCACTGCCACCTGTTTCTTTCCAGGAGAATATCTCCAGTGAGCACCTGTTCTCCAGCTCATGATTTAGGGGAGTCACAACTTGGAGTTTCTCATGTCTTTGAATTGTCTCCATACCATGTGCATTTCAAAGTCTGCACAGCAGAAAAGTTTGCTGTCTGAAAATGAACACAGGCAGCACTTTTTGCGGTCTGTAAACCCCAAGTAACCTGGGAGTAATCTGGGGAGCTTCTGTGCTTAGGAAGGAACTGCTTTTGTCTGTCTTGTCTTGCCTGTTTATGCTAATACATTCCTGCTTGGCATAAGAGCTTCACCCCCCCCATCTCCCCCAATCTCTCCTGCAGAGAAACTTCCATTTTAGCATTGAAGTCCAGTTTTTTTTTTCTCTTGTTGCTACTTCTGAGCTGGCGGCCCTTCAGATTTTGGTCTGTATTGGTTCCTCTCCTCAAAGAACACTGTTTGACTTCTGGGACTTGGGTGAAAAAGGGTAGGTCAAGGGACTTTATAACCCCTAAGTTGATAATAATGGTTAGGGTTCAATACAAGACCACAATAATATAAAAATCTAAATCCAGCAATTTGGGCATCTGACAAAATTGTCTCTGTTAGCACTTCAGTGAGGAGAGTTGATAGGACTTACATTCCTGACTGAACCAAGTGTTTTTTGTAAATCTAAAGCTGAATTGCTTCAAATGATGTTACAACCTTTCATTTGCTGTTTTATGTTGTTTTCTTTGAAAAGTAATTATTTTCAAAAGCTGAACACTCATTTATAATGTGACTAAAACACCCAACATTTTTCTGGGATTTATTCTGTTTTTTTTTTTTTAATCAAATAGAAGTCAGAGTTTAAATACATTTGTGAGACTAAATCCTTCTAGAAGAATATTTTGAGGACAACATAGCATAATGATGCTCTGGAACATTCAATACAAAGGTTAATGGAACAACTATCTTAATGATTAATGCTCTTTCATACAATTTACCATTTTATTCTGTGATCTAGAAAATGTATGATAAAAGACAAGGATATTCATTGCCTAATTTGTAGTGACCTGTATGTTTGTTTTTTTTTTACTTGCACTGGCAGCTGTACCAACTGTGAAAGGTTCCTAACAGTTTGGAAAGCTACATCCTAAAGGTAAGACAGAAACAGACAGATGTGAATTCTGATCTGTCTCATATTGGAAGATATTTTTGCTTAAGAAACAAATTCGTTGCCATTTAGACTGTCTTCTGCTGTGTTGTTCCCAGACTTTAACACTTTGAGATCTGTGCAGTTCCCTGAGAAAGAGGACTGGATTTGTGAAGGCTTTCAGACGGAGTTTCTGAGATAGGTTAACTAAGTGATATTCACTTCAGTATGACTTCTATGTTTTTCCAGCCATGTACCCTGCTGGGGAGAATCCTCCCTCAGTAGAAGGTGTCAGAGCAGGATAGGATGTTGAGCAGACAGATGAGGACCTACAGCTCCAATGTCATCCTTTTCACAAAAACGTACAAAGTAGATGGGAAGAGGTAAATTGTGGAGCAAAACTGGCAATGCTATTTCAAAAGCCATATGGATTAACTATGGAAACTTTTTGATTGGGAGAATGAATTAAGCAGCTTGAGTATGTGCAGAGTCAGGCAGTTAGAATGATCAAGTTCTTTAAAATGGAATTTTCACACTTCTCATGTTCACTAACTTTTCACACTAGCCAACCACTGAGTATTTTGTGTTTTTCTCCATATGTTCTTTTCTCTCTATTTATGGGCAGTTTCAAATTCTACTCTGTTTCTGTAATAAATGAATTACTCCTTTGCACTGTCTGTTATCTGATAGTGGGTATTTGTTCTTTTGGAGTTCCTTTGGGGAGTGGAGTGCAGTTTTGTTTTGTGTGTGTAAGTGGGTTTTTTTTTGGTTGGTTTCAGGGTGGGTTTTTTTTCATTTTTTTCTTTTTCTTTTAAAAAGCCACCTGGAATGTTTGTTTGAATTCAGTTTGCTTAATGAAAAGGATTTTGTGGGGCAAAGTTCTGAATGATCCTTCCCGTTCCTGCCCTGCCTCTCTGTCATGAAGAGCACTGCTGTTAGAAGTCCATTAAATATTAATGACTCTTGCTGCAATTTCTCTCTAATGTGCTTTATTTTGGTACTAATCCAAGCAGTGGAAATGAAAACCCCCTCGGGACCTTATGTAGAGTGTAATTTGCTCTGCAGTTTTGGCTGTAAACATGATAATAAATTAGAAGATGTAATGAATATTCATTCTTGTGACAAGGTTGCTTTCTTCACCAATGTCTGTCTATTGGTTTCCTTCCTAACTGTACTTCATAAGATATGTGCATGGATGTTGGCAGCCTCAGTGGCCTGATAGGTTCACTGTGTTAGTGATGTTTTTGCCTTGGAAAAATATTTACTGAAAAGGGGCTGAATTTGTCTTGTCCATGCCAAATTCCTAGGAGAAAAACCAAAGAAAATCCCTTGGTCATCCAGTCTGTTTAATATGGGTTAATAAGTTTAGAGTCAAGAGTTGTCCTTGTAAGAGGATGCAGCTTCACTGCCTTAGTTTTCCTCGTGTTGGGATTCAGGTCAGCTCTTTCACTGAAGTGAGAGGCACTTTGGCAATCTGCTGAGGCTATTCTGTCAAGTTCTAGTGCTCAGCCAATTGGGCCAGGTGAGTTCATAAAATTCAGTTCATAGCAATAAAATGGTTTGGGGTTTTTTGCACATTTCAGAGCAGTTTTATCCTTTGCAAGAAAACTTGTTCCACTTTCAGTAGTAATTCTCACTTCATTTCTTGGCAATACTCATTTTCTTTTGGACTATTTGGAAACTTGTTATTGCATGTGGGAAGGATAAGAAAGGATTTGTAACATTTAAGCTACTTAATTTGTGGAGTTGTCATGAGAGATTGTTGAAGTTTAACTATTTCTAAATAAAAACCAAAACAGTTGAGTAAACTGGCTACCTAATTTTCTGTCTTTCAGTATGCTTTTATAGAAAATATATTGTACAAACTTTGAATGAGGAAAACTTCAGTTTAGGAAAACTCATCCTGTAAGTGATATGGAGTTTTTTCTCTCTACTCAACAGCTATCAGTTACCACTTTCTTCAGTGGTCAGTACCTAATGCTTCTGCTTTCATTTAGAAATTGTGTGCACTTTATAAAGTGTGTGCACTTTTTTGCTAAGTAAAATGGTTTAATGGGGATTTATTTTTTTTCTTTAATCTTTCTCAGCAGCTTTGAGAAGAATACAAGGCCTGTGTTTTCATGGTCAATTGGGTAGTTTATTGGCTTGGGATTTCTGAGAGAATTGAAGCAATCTGTGCTCTGATTGAGATAAAGCAGCACTTTCAATCTGGATCTGTCACAACCTGACTATGAACTTTAACATCTGTCAGGCAATAGAGTGCATATTCCTCACTTCTGCTGGAACATTTTGGAGCACAAATAAAGATGAATGTTTTTCCATCAAGAATAAGTTATTTCTTTACTCTTTTTGTTCACTCAATTCTTTTTCATTCACTTTGATGCTTTTTGTTGCTTTGTATGTTGCTTCATCAAGAAGTTCAAACTTTATCCATAATTAATATTTCTGCTTTAAAACAGTTTGAATGTTTTGAATATACATATCACAGGGAATTACAGCATTGCAGTGGGAATAGTAAGGAAAAACAATGATCAATTTCAACCTTGGAAGCATCACTTCTTTTACTTAATTACTTTTCATTATCAATACACATTGCCAGTGGCTACCTCTTAATGGTTATCACTGCATACTATATCACTACATATAATATATCACTACTGCAGTTAGTCTATAACAACCTATCCTAAATTAGCTGTAAGTATAGAGTCCGGTAGAGGTGATACCACTTTGTTGGCACTGATAGCTGCAAATCCTTGACGGTCTTATTTTGAAGGTAGAGATGATCTTGCTTAGGTGCTCTTTTGAAGATAGGAAGGTTGAATGAAAGCTATTTTCAGGTTGTCTTTCTCCTATCCTTCCTTGTTTATTTTTTATATCCTCTTCCTAAAATAAGAGTATGGTCTCAGTATTTAATTTCATCAAACACCTTTTCTCTTTGTAGGGTGGATCCATAATAGTCCAACAGAATGTCTTTTATATCTGTTTGCTGTTCTTCATTACCTTGCAGTTTTTACTACTTACACATCTTACTCTATCCCATTTTGCAACTCCATCGCAATTCTGTGTTTGCCCTTTTTCAGTTAATGTTATTTGCATTTAGCTGTGTTAGAAATGCTTGTTGCTGGTTATGTGAGTAGTGGTGTCATGCAGTACTTGCCTGCACTTGCTAGTTGTGCTATTTTATTTTGTTTATGCCTGAGCTTAAGGAATATGAATATTAATTGTTAATATATTCATACTTGCTGAGTATGAATTTATTTTGAGTGAAACAGGCTTCTCTCTCTGCTTCAGAAGCACCAATAATTCTCTGCTGGTGCCAGTGAAAACAGTCTTCTGAAGTGCTTTTGTGTTTTGTCACACAGATGTCAAAGTTGCTTATTTATTCTTCTGTCTCATTTGGTGGTGTAAACAGATCTGGCAGAATATTGTGGGATTCTTTGTTTGGTATGTTGACTTGTAATTCAGACCTGAATGTCAGAAATACTCAAGATGCCTTCATTAGGGGAACATTATCACCTTCATTAGAGGAATACTATCACCTCCTTAAAGTAAGTTTATCAAATGATTTTTAATGTAGGAAAACTTAGTCAAGTAACTTATGTTACTTTTCTCATGAGTTGTTTACATAAGTGGCCACTGCTGCTATCATATGGCTAACTGACTGGTTACCATCCAAAATGATGTGAAATGTGAAAAATATCATCCTATGTTTTCTGAAATGGAGATGCCCCAACAGCAATGGCTAATGCAGCATGTCTGGGTAAAACCTGACTTTCAACTCCACAGGACTGCAACTTCAGCAACTCTTCACTTTTGAAATGTGCCCGCTATTGGTATTATAATTCTGTTCATTGACCCGTAACAGCTTTGGAGGAATTGCTTCAGTTTCACCTTATCAACTACTTTGTTCACTTGGTTAAGTGGGGATAAACTTTTATACTAGATTAGAAATGAGGGGCAGTATTTTCTGGCTATTGTAATCTCACGAACTGATAAGAAGTCTGACCTCACCTTGAGAATGTCAAAGCTGGAGGACATCCTGGCTCATGCTTTTAGTGGACCTTGTTCTGTCAGTGCCTTTGATTAATGCTTCCTGCCTTTTCAGCACAGACTTCACTTGAAATGTGTATGCACAGGACCCTTGTGTGTTCTGTTGTTCTTGATGCACAGGTCCCTTCCCAAATACAGAATCATCCCATACTTCTAGCTTTCTGTCTAGCTAAGCCAAATAAGCAGACACCAGCTGTTGGACACTTCAAACCATTTGGTTCCTGGCAGCATAGAAGTAGCCTGTGCAGTTCTTGGAGCAGGCTCGGCTGTATGCAGTGCTCTCCCAAGAGCTCTATGTGTCAAGACTGTTTCTGGACTATTCCTGTTGCCAGAAATTCTATTTTAGAAGTGATATATCAAACTCTAAATTGTATCAGTACATGGCTAAACTATCTCCGAAGCAGCTATGTCATTAAATACAAATCTTCATAGTCACTATCAGCTATTCAGATCATCTTCATTCATTTTTATTACTAACATTTCCCATTACCCTAATACTGTGATATGCTTTTTAATATTTGCTGACATAATACATGAAATGTTTAAAATAAATAGGTTTGTTCAACATTGTATTTAATTAAAAAATAATTTGCTACTAGTATTCATAATGTAAATAAATAATAAAAAAGATATTTTTCTAATATCCTCCCTTGTAGAGAACAGAGACCCTGGAATAAAACTAAAACAGAAAATAGTGAAACAGAAAGGAGTGACTTCTGCAAAGACACAAAGGAAGCAAGGCAAATTTGTCCTCATAAAACAACTCTATTGCAATTGTAGGAACATTTCTAGTGCCTTCGATATTTCTTATCAGCTAAACCATAACATGTAGCCTGTTATTTGGAGTATTAAAGTGGGTACTCTGTCTAATTAGTCTGCATCAAACAATAGGAATTTATTAAAATCAAAAAGGGTCATGTTACCTTCAGAGAAAATGATATATAATGGTGATAATAATAAAACCCAAAATTCATAAACCTCAGAATATGAATTGCAGATTACTGATTCAGTTCATACTGCTTGTATGAAGTTATATCATGAATAAACTAAAAATTTTCAAACAGACATTATAAATATATTTGGATGTAGTATTTTGAATTATGGTTGGACTTGATGATCCAGTGGGTCTCTTCCAACCTGGTGATTCTATGATTCTATGAATTGTACATATGTCAGTCATAAGATTTTACATTAAACTTTTCCATGTCTAATTTAGAGTCTATTTCACTTGGAACTGACTGGAAAAAGGTGATAAGGAAGATGTGAGTATATTGGCAGGTTTTCAAGATCATTCAGATTTGTCTGTTGTCCTTAATCAATGGTTAGTTATTAGGTGACTTTAATGGCTGTCTGTAGCCTAGGATGTAAAAGGATTATGCTGCTAATAGATGATTTTGAGATATCCAGTCCTTTTATTACAACAAATTATATTTGTTGTAATACTAATTTTCTGGAGATAATTAAAAAAGTTATAAAGCAACATATCCCTTATCAAAATAATTTCAAGTATCCATATGTTTTTTGATATGGCAGTTTTATGTGTTTAGGAAAGGATAAGATTAATCTAGCAAGATGTGTCAAGATGTATGTGAACATAAGATCTTTTAAGTTCATTGTAGATAAATTTCACAACTGTTGTGCTTTAGGTAGGCATTTTAGTTTTGAAAATGGTGAAACTCAAACTAAAAATGTTACATTTGGGAAAAAGTTCATCAGCAAGGGCATAGTAAGGATAAAATTTAGGAATTACTTTTACCAGTTTCTTTATACTTTTAAAGCTGATTATTAAAAATCTCTTTAATCATTGACTTTCAGTAACAATCTTCTTGAAGACAAATAGGTTTTAGAACTGGTTTTAAATAAAATGCTGTGGTTAAGCTCTTCTTTTTAAAAAAAAATTGGTAAATTTGGAAACTTGAAAACTGGAGTTTTTGATAATTTGCTTTTCCCATGCAGTATCAAAATTAACAGCACACCCAGGATAGGGGATATCTTGATAGAATTTATTAAGAAATATAAGATATATGTGGCTATTTACTATTTCTTATCTCCTTCCCCTTTTCTTTCTCCTATGGTATGATATACTCGGAACAACTTCTTCGTGCATATTTAGACAATTAATTTTCTACTGTTTTCTGATTAATGAATTCAGGGATAAGAATTGAAAAAAAAATAGCAAGAAGTGGTGCGATATTATAGGCAGCATTAGAATCATCACTTAATTCTCAAGAAAGCCCCAAAACTGATACTTTTTTCTTCCACGATAAATATATTTATAGTTTGCTTGTGGTCATAAATAGACAGTGAAAGTTTCCAGTTAGAATTTAAAGTTAGCTTTCCAGTAGTGTCTCCAGGAATGTAAGCGAATGCTGATTTGTAAAACCATGTTATGGTGCAAACATACATAAATTATTGCTCTTATTTTTTGGTGAATTGAGAACTAGGACCTTTCATGACATTTCAGAAAGTGAGAGCACATTTACCTTTTCCATTAATGGCTTCCACTAACTCTTCAGTTATCGGCAGCTGCTGAATATATAAAGTGAAGGCCAATTGTGGTGCCAAAAGAAATATCTGGAATGGAAGCTATATAGCAATATTAAGGAATAATTTCCTATTGCAGCATTACTGGGTTGAATGATACAACAGTGCATATTTGCTTTGAAAAGTGACAGTGAAAGCAAGTATTTTGCTTTATCATGCCAGTAAAAAGATTTTTACAAGTTAATGACAGTTTATCTTCTGCAAGGTTATAAGCACTGCAGGAGTTTGAGTCTTTAAATGAAAGTTAACTAGATATTAAGCTGCATGAGTCAGAATGGAGTCCAGCTGTCTTGCTTGACTACAGAATTAAGAGTAGCAAGACCAATAAAAGCTTTTGTCAACAAATTTAGTGGTGACTATGATAACTAAGAACATTCCCTTTTTAAAATACTTTTTATTAAAATCTTCCCTTGGCTTTGAATTAATGGGAGGAATGGATCATAATGATAGTACTTGATGCAGTTGTGTTTATGAACCCTAACAGGTTGCTTATTGACTTCTCATCATTTGTATTACTCCAGTGGAGACACAAAAATGCTCTGATTGCTACTACCTTTTCCTTTCATAAACAGCACAGGACAAAACATAGCCGTTGACATTTCTTCCTAGTCATCACGTGACTATCTTCTGTCATGTATCTCAGCAGTTAGATGAACAGGATCCAAAGTCTTGTTTCCCTGTTTTGCGTAAGCACAAAAGAGATACTTGATAAAAGTTTGGGTAGGAGAAGGATAGCTCCTACATAGGATAACCAAACAAGGAAAGGACTTAGGTGTTTACTACTCAGATCTCTATGTTTAGGCCAATCTCTAAAGGTAGATGTTATTTATAGCATTTAGCCTTACTTCATACTTCAAAGCAATAAATCTTCCTGAGAGTGTTCAATTGTATCAACACATTTTTTCTTCTCTTTTCTTTCCCTGTTTTTAACGTGTTTTTTTTTCTATTACTTACCTATTTGGTACTCTTACTAGTTACTGTGTCAGTTCTTATGGTGATAATGTTAAGTGATCAGAACAGTAATTAAAAAAAAAAAATCTTACTATTCTCTTTTTCTAGATGATAAATACAAAATAGAAACCCACTGCTGTAACAGTCTCTGTTAGAGACCTTAAAAAACCCCAACAAACCTGAATCAATACCAAGCACATTTAGGACAGGGAGAGAAGGGCAAGGGACAGCATTTAAAAGAAATTTGGGTAAGGGAAGCTTTGCCGAATGGGTTTCTTCATGTACTTATTGAGACAGGGAACAGTGTTGGGGAAAATGGAAAAAGACAATTTAAAGGAAAACAGAAAACTGAAAACCTATGGAAAATAAAATCTTCTGCTTAGATGAAAAACATTATAACCTGTGACACATTGCTTACTTGCTGCAAGTTACATTCAGCATCCTCCTTACTTTTTCATAGAATCAATGAGACATCTACATGCTTGTGGTGATGGTACCAAATATTACTCAGAAGCAGTGTTTTAATTTAATAGGCTATTTTTGCAACCTCCTTTCCTACCCTCCCTCTGTATTTCCTTTTTCTTGGGAAAATGGCAAATAATTTGTGAATATGAGGAGGGGAAATGGTTCACATCATACTTCATCTGGATCTATACTGACATTTGCTTGCAGTTAATACAGACAACTAAGGAGGTATGAGATTTGTGCTGCATTTTGCATTCAATAAAATTTGTTTGTATGTTGGGATGAACAGGACTTGCTGGAATAGCTGTTAAGTAGGACCAAAAATTAGTACAGTGGTACTATGAGGAAAGGGAAACTATGGACAGAAACTTTATATTGGAACTACACTACGGCAGTAAAATACCATGTCTAGCCAAGGTTGGAATAGCAGATATTTTTTTTTTCTAACTTGCACATGTTAAAAGAATTTCAAAGAGATTAGTATTATAATATATGGTCTTTGCCTTTATTGTGGTTCATTCTCAGCTGAATCTGTATTCAGATCCAATTTTTATGACAGTGAAATTTACCTCTGGAAGAATAAAAAGCTAAAAACCCAACAAAGACCTGAAGTTCCAGCTGTGAAGACAAGAGATACTCTGAATTTCAATGTGGAAGTCTATATGGATCCTGATGTTGTCTAGACAATGAATTTGCAATAAGAGGAGATTATCTTCTATAACCTGCACATGTTACAGCAATGGAATGCATCTACCCATCACTTCTCAGTATATTAAGTGCCATTTTTCCAGCAAGTGGTGGATAGGATGTATGGGGTGTAAGATGTGGTTTGGTGGGATTTTGTTTTAATTTTGTTTTGTGGTATGATGAGGACAGGCATCTTCTGTAGTGCACCTGCTGCTTTATTGGAAAAATGTATAAAGATGAATCCAACTTTTAGAAAATAAATGATTGATGTGTATACTGTGAGGTAAACATCCCATAATCTTCCAGAATACACGTCTATGAAAAAGAATAAGTAAGGAGTAGACAGAGGAGAAGGTGGTCATGTTTGTGTGGAATTTAATGAGACCTGTTGCTTCTGACTTGATTAAATATGCAGTCTACTTTATCTCTTTTTGCTCTTGGCCTCTGCAATAAATACTCCTTGGTATCTGCACACTGACAAGGCTGCTATATGCAATGGATTTCTTGCCCTTGCTGACTATTGTGATTGACTATAATCTCTGCATATGTTCTGATGTCATTCTGCTGGTGGGTGTATGTATAGACACATATGAAATTTGAATATTGGCTGCTGACTATCGATATGCAAAATACCATCAGACTAGTCAAATTTTCAGGTTTTTGTTAGGAAAATGGGAAGTGCTTTCATATTGACACCTGATTTTAAAAGGCAGTAGTAACTTCAGCTTCTACCCCGTCAGTTACCTTGAAGCTCACCCAACCACATCACATCTATGAATTCACAGATCTGCAAGTTCTGATACAGTACATTTTCATTTTGATTCATCTTTTTCAGCCATGCTGGTGGATCTGAATTTTTGTCAATACCAGTATAACTTTATCATTTTATCCTTCTGTGATCTACTTCTCTATTGATAAAAAATACAAACTGACTCATTTAAGTGTGCTTTGGGTACTTTTTTGGTTTTCTTTGGAAGTACTATTAACTAATTTTGAAAGACTTTCAAATGATCATATTAATAGCTGAAGTAAGCTTCCATTGCTGCATTGAGCAAATAATTGCTTTGATTTATCTGGACATAGTGTAGTTTGCATTAACTGGGAATCTCACTGAGGCTGCTTGTTTTCTGTACTTAAATGAAGAACAAGCATATGTGTATCCTTTTTCTGACATCTATTCTGCTAATGTTTTGTAATCTAAGTCTTTGTGAATGCTGATGGAAGCTACACCTATTTGCTAAATGAAGAACAAAGAATGTTACTTACTTCCTGTTCATCAAAATTGGTGGGTTTGTCACTGTTTATGACAGCAACCTGCATATGTCTAATAAGGTAGTGTCATCATTGGTAATATGCTGCAGAATAGAAAAGGAACAGGAATTGCTGTACTCCAGATGGAATAAAACCAGAAAAGCAGTAGTGTTAATGAAACAGATGATCCTGTATGATGAAATAACCCTGTCTTCCAGCTAGTGAAATGGTGTAATTTAGTAAATCCCAAGGCTCTTCTGTGCATTGTCTCTTCTGCTTAGTCAACAGTAAGCACTGCAGAGAATCATAGTGAAGTGTTAAAAGTAGATGTAAATCTCTTTTCTTACAACAAGGACTTTCTGGTTTAAGCATAGTAATTGAGCAGAAAAGGAATAACTTGAGCATAATTCTCATATTTTGATATTTTCAAGAGAGTCAAAAATAGCTCAATTTAAGCTGTGTGTTTAAGTATTAAACACTTAAAAAAGTAAACAGGTCAAAACCCATTGACTGTTTTGCCATCTTTTAATACATACAGATAAGTCTCAGCATTACTGTTCTTCTTTGAGAGTGCTAGTAAAGTAGCCAGTCCCATTAGCAAGAAACTTCCCACTTCCAGCACAACAATTTAACTTTTTTGGTTCAAAATAGAATATAATACAAAATTAAGTCTGTGGGTTTTTTTTCAGAATTCTAGCTCAATAATAATGATGATGAAATGTGTTTAGGAAAATTCAGCTTACTCTGTGCTTTCATGCACAACACTGGTGTCTGGTTTTACTTTCATCCTCAAAGTGGTTTTTTGTTTTGTCTCGAATGATCCATATCATACTTTGTATACTTACAATAACAAATTCTGAAACAGCTTTTGAAACAACTGAAAAAAATGTGATGAAAAAATTTTACAAACAGTGACTGCTCTTTTTCAGGTATTAAATACCTTTCTGTTATTCTGAATAACAATAAGTGTCACTACCAAAATCAATGAACTATAATGAACCACAGTGTTTATAGCACTAAAAATATGCCTTTCAAAAGACAAATATACTTGAATTTTTATAAATGTTTAGGAAGGAAGAAATGACGGTCATGAATAAAGGGTGGTTCGTTTTTGGTCGAGGTTTTTTTGTTTTGTTTTGTTATGTTAAATTATTGTAGCATATTTATCTTTTGCAGCCATAAATATAGCAAAAACCAATGTATTGACTTCTCATACGAATCACTATGATGGCTTGATGCTGAAGTTTTTCAGTACTGTCTTGGAGATTCTGTTTTCTGTGTTCAAATGGTAAAACAGAAGGGAAGGAGAATAAATGAGTGGAAAATGGACATGCCTTTGTGAGCCTCTGCCAGTGAGTAAGGAAAGGTGTGTGTCCACTTGTTGAACAAGATTATTAGAGAACAGATGTGGCAGGTTGGACTATTTGCTTTGCTTGGTTAACTCTCAGATGAATTTATTCCAGAGCCTGAAAGATGTGCAGAAACGCATGGTGATAGGTTGATTTCTGTTTGACAGGTTTTATGTCAGCGTAAAGCACCCAACCACAGTAGGTGCACCCTTGAGTTAAGACTGACATGCTGAAGGTTGGGTACTACTTTTTCCTTCTCTTCTAGTGGCTACTTCTATTGCTTTTGTGTAAGTTTTGGGGGTGTGTTTAAATTTTAAGTATTAGTTTATGGTGCTGCACTAATAATCTGACTGATTTACTAATCCAGTAGCAGAGTAACCCATTGAACAATTTGCAGCAAGCTGAACTTGGATGTTTGTAAGTTGTTGTTTAGTCTGCAGATAAGTAGTAACCTACTAAATCCACTGTTTAGTTGGCCAGAGGTAATCATGAACCCATTTTTTAAAGACAACTTGTATTCCAGTGCTGTATTTATTTTGAGATGCAGGTTTTGTAGGTGGTAGTTATACCTAGGTGTAGGTGATAGCTTTTAGCCTGTTGCCTGATCAAGAGCTGCTGCTTGACTGTTGCCTGACTATACTCACCTAATAATAATGTGACTGATATCAGCAGTATAATGGATATCACTAACATACTGTTTAATTAATTCCTGATTTAAATCTCTTGTCTAATTTTTATATAAATGACATATGATGCTGTAAAAACAGATGGCAAACTTGGTAACAAAGTCTTTTCTGTTTTCTGTCACTGACTGTCAAGTTTATGGATTCCTGGGTGTTGCTTCAACTTACTTGTTGTAAACTCTTGTTTAAAAGAAGCTCCACATTTTTGGTGCTGTTGGATCTTAATAGTTTAGTTTAGCTGCTTGTTAATCTGGTAGAGAACTCAACATTTGATTTCATAATGTAATCTATTTTTTCCTAAGCTGCTACCTGTGATTCTTGAGGTGGGAGGCATACTTTAAAGAGCTTATGATATGCATGTTAAGGTTATAAAGTAATTCTGGTCTGTTTTTTTTTCTTTTTGTTTTTGTGGGGGTTTTTTTGTTATTTCTTCTGGTTGATTGGGTTTTTTGTTTGTTTTTTTACATTTTTACATTCTGGACTATGCATAGTAATGAAACAGAACTTTTCATTTAAGCTTTAGTAAAAGACAAAATATTTGGACTGAACTCCTGACAACAGAGAACAATACAGATAAATGGCTGGTGAATTTGTACATGAACTAGAGGAGCATGATACAGTCCATGGGTCATGTCTGTCTGAAATACATAATGTTTCAGTAGCAAGCAAAACAGGATTATATATGAGCTTCAAACTGAAAAGCCTAGAAGTTCTGAGGTATTTTCATTAAACTTAGCT
Organism: Piaya cayana; assembly: GCA_013389865.1. NCBI lineage: Eukaryota > Metazoa > Chordata > Aves > Cuculiformes > Coccyzidae > Piaya > Piaya cayana. The sequence continues at coordinate 410,728 of WAAB01014831.1, read as the reverse complement.
TTATCTCTTTTTTTTTCCCCAGTGAATTTTTATCCGATATTATTTTGGATATTGAAATAGTATAACTGGGTTACAAAGTGTTAAATATTCACTTTTTGAAGTTGGACCTTGCTGAAGACTTACTGGACTTGAAGAGTAGAGACAGAAGAGTTCTGTTCACATCTTGATGGCAGCAAGGCTGACCGAAACTAGGATGTTGATTTTTGAATAGTTTAAAAAAAAAAGTTATGACTTTATGGAGAAGGGCTGTTTATAAACCTTAGTGACCAAGTGACTTCTGGATGAATGAAACTAGCCAATGGGATTTAGAGGGAAGTAGATTGAAAGATGTTTGGAAAATAACTTTGAGAGGCTTATTTAGGTACAGGTCTGTGTTCAGTACAGTTGTAGTATAAATAAAGATCATGATTTCTGATTTGCAATTCGTGCCATATTTCTTGTTATTTTCTGGAGAAGGGGGCAGTGGTGGCAGGGATTTTTCAGGAATACAAATTACTCTAATAATTGATGTCATGTATGATAATATTGTATTCTGTCTTCCGTTCTTACACCTATCACACCAGTGTATTTGCCCGGAAGACAGGTAATCCTCACTTGAAATTTTATATTCAAGTGAATAAAAGAAATCTCATCTAAGAGTGATAGCAGGAAAAATTGTCAGCTGACATATATGAAACATAGCTGAAACATAGTTTGCTTATAGAGCAGGGACTCTGTAAAACTTGTAGGTGAGGTTTAATGGCTGGAAATACAAATTTGTTGAGGTTTTAGTTTGTTTTTCTTTTTACAAGTGTTTCTGCAGGAAACAGGACAAAATCATTGCAAATATTCTAGATCTCTTTCCTGTTCAACAAATAGAGGATGATATATTTAATGTGAGTCAATGACTAAACAAGTGCACAGAGGTTGCTGATATATTTTGGTACATTTTCAGTGGAAGGACTGTACAACTTGTGATTTTTGCCTAACACAGAGAGAAATAGCGTTCAAAGAAAAAGTCTTCCAGATACATCAGAATCTCTTTAAACTCAGGACTGAAGTACTGAGGAGGTATGGAAACAGGTAGATAAATGTTTTATTTAGCACAGAGTCAAAATGGAGAAAGGCAACGATCAGGCTGCCAGAGTATGAAAAGAAATCATGTAATAACCAAACTCAGTGTTAGCAGCTTAATTATTCTTATTATTGATTAACTGAAATTGCTCGTTTCCAAATTTAAACTTGACAAAGTGGTAACTAAAATATGGCTATTTCAGTCCCTGGAATTAAAATGTTAAAATAAATATTTATGACCTTATTAAGAATGACTAAGTGGATGAAAAAGAAATGAAGTAACATCATTTAAAATGATGTTACTTATTTCCAAATTCCTGATAACTTGGAGCAAATGATTCAGAATACTTGCATGTTCATTACATAAAAAGCAAACATATTTATTATTATCCTATCAATTGCCAAATCAAACAAGAAAACTGAATATTCAGTTCTTTAGCAGCTATAAAATGATGGGAGGAAAATGCTTTAACATGGAAAGTTTCAGCTTGAATTGTGTATGCTGGAGAAGTACTACTGCCAGTGTTGTGTTGTCTCTCCTGCCCCCCTCAACTCAAACTTTAGCACTTCTATAGAGTACAAATTCTGTGTTCAGAATCTTTACATACAATGTAAGGAATTTTGTTTTGGGCATAAATATGACACAATAAGACATGAAAAAGTGAAAAAGTGTATGTTGCAACAGGACTGAATGCAGAAAGGAAGCGCGAAACCACCAGAAACCATGCCAGATTTTCAATGCAGCTAGGTACAGCTGAAGACAGATGAGATTCCTGAACTGAGAGAGAGTATCTGGAGAGAAGACTAACTGATGCTTGGGAACTGTATTCAGAATGTTTTATCATTATGATCTTAAAAGTGTGTTCCAAGAGTCAAAGCAATTAGTTTGTAGAGAAAATGGAACTTAAAAAAAAAGTAAATTGATCTTAAAGTACTTGCACTTTTATTTTTAGGAACTGCAATTGACTATATAAAATGACACAAAGAGGTATCCCATGGTAATAAACAGGATGATGTATGGACATTGAGTTTAAAATATATTTGTTATAAAATATATTACATATTTTTATAAATAAGCACATATATCTTAGGGACAAAGGGAAATATAATAAGATATAAATCCAACAGCATGGAATGAGTGCTATTACCAAAAATTCGGGAAGATTAATATGTCTTATATTTTTGTTTTGGGAAAGTGTTGGTTTATATACTTAACTGACAATGAATTATTTTCCAGTTTCATAGTATGCAGTGTATTTGTTGAAGCAAAATGGTTTTAACCTTTGAGTTCCATCAAGCTATTTGGACTGAACTTCTTGCAGCTAATTTAAAAATATCTGTACAAGTAATCTGTAACAATGGTATATCATGAATCATTTGAAAGGCATAATCATCTCAAAAGGTTATGGCAGATGTATTTCTATTACAGCCCATCAGGGATCAGATCCTGATCCCACATTGATGTTGTTAACCTGGAGGAAAACTATAAAGTAGTTAAGATCTTCGGTGATGGAGGTTGAGGAGTAAAATAAGCAGTTTTTCGGAATCAAGTGTAGGTAATGCTAGTCTTAGGAGAGATAAAGTTCGCAAGTAGAGTTTGTCCACAGAATTTAGCATTTTCATTGTAAACAGTAACATAAACAGGCTTGCAAAAATTAAATAGTGAGAGACACCTAATAGCAGATGGTACAGAAACTACAGAGCAAAAATACTGCCTAAGCATATTCCATTGCAAAACAACAGCAGGAGGAAGACAACTGAGGGACTAAGAAATGTTTTCAAAGGGGATTTGAAGTGCCTTTTCACTAAGGAAAATATGGATAAGAGCTGCCACTAGACAACAGGAGAGAAAACTGGTGAAGCAGCTATGAAGAATATGGCAGAAGACTATCTGAAACTACAGAGAAAAAGATTGTGACAGGGAGATAATATTTTCTATGCTGTGTTATCTCAGCATCTGTTGCTTTTGGTTTTGTTCTTTGTTTAAACTTTTGGCTTTAGGGCATATTGTTGCATCCTACTATACAGAAGATAATATGAATACTAATGTATTCATTTTAGCTTTAATTAAAGGACTGCTACCTTCTTGCATGCTATTGGTAACTAATGCCATTTACATTCTTCTTGCATGCTATTGGTAACTTATGCCTCAGTTTCCTCATCTGAATGAAAGACCACGAGAGTATTTCTGTAAGAGATTGAGTTGAGTTTTGAAATACTTGCATGCTTAAAGATACTTGGCTGATGAGTCTTTCTAGATCTCATTAAGTACTGGAAGAGAGGCATATATAATCTTCAAGATGTTTCACCATTGTGTATTTTTCAACATAATTAATTTTTAAAGAGGACGATTGGGGAAAATCCATATTTTATTGGGTAAAATTTATTAAAGATAGGCACATAGTCCATCAGTAATGAGATTCTACTTCTTCTGAGCTTCCTTGTCTATTCATTTTTCTTTCCCACCTGCACTCACAATGGTGGCTGTTTGCTCCCACATACATTCAACAATGCATCATTTGTAAGCTGGTCCTCATTCATTTCATTCCTGCTTGAAAGGCCTGACAGAAAGCCCTGTGAAAAGCTTTTCAATGCAAATGCCAGTTTAATGACTTGATTCATTCAGTAGAGGAGAATCAGAGATAACTTGACTTTTCCACGCTGCAAATACAAGAAAATGTTTTCATAAAACCTTGGACGTGTCGTGCTTTTTTAACAAGATGCTTTCACTTTGCAAACAGAATCTGATGAATTTAATTTTTAGTTAAATAAAATCTAAGGATTTTTCTGCAGTGTCAACCTCCCAAACCTCTCCCTGTGTGAGGAGATGGGAGGATGCCCTTGTTCGGTAGCCTCAAAAATGCATCTCTCTTTGAAAGCTTTGAATTGCTTCATTTCCTCAGCAGAGCAGTAGTTCGCCTTGAGGATTAACCCTTGTCTGATTGGCTCTTTCTGAAAATGTTTAAATATCAAATTATTGGGAAATTATGAGTGTATTTACCCTTCTTAAAGCCAAAGGATAAACACATTTAGCCCGCGTTGCAGTTTGTTGATATGTATTCTTCTTAAATTAGTTCTCTTTCATTCCTAAATGATTTGTTTACTGGATTTTCTCACAGAAAGATGAAATCAAAGTTATGGTAATAAAATAATGGAGCTCTCTAGGCAGCTTTTGCATACTGGATACAGAATTTGAAGACAGTGGTAGCAGCACTGACATTGTAAAAGAAATAAATTAGTTCATTTTCTGTTTATGTTCACAAACCCACATTAGAGTTATTGGAAAGCAGTGATGAACCGGCCAGGGATAAAAATAAAGTGTTAACACAGACTATGATAAAGATTTACCAAAATTAATCTTAACAGAGAAATGTCACAGAGACTGACTTCCTTTTCTGTGAGTTTTCTAGTTAGGACTTTGAATGTAGCAGTGGGATGACTTTTATATGTCGGTCTTCTATGAAGTGATTCCTCACCTGAAGTTTGACTACAATTCTTAGTGTTGCATAAATGATTCCATTATAAAATTCACTTAAGTTGCCACATCCACTTGCAGATTACCCTTCCACAAACAGTATTAAAATATTTTGAATGGTATTCTGTTTTAATATTTTTAACAGAAGTATTTTACTAATGCTTTAGATTTGATGGATACTCTCAAATCAGTAATGGAATATGCCATACAAGTAAATATAGATTAAGATCTTACTATATCCAGTGTATAAATCCATGAAACTGATTGAAAACTCATTCCCCATTGATATTTCTTATGACAAAAGCTGTGATACTTTAGGTGGCATTCAACTAGAAATATTTATTAGTGTTATAATACACAGTGATCAGGTAATTATGCTTTTACTCTTCATAGTACTTCATAAATATATGCTTATTACAGAATCCTTTTAAAATTAATACACAATGACATATCAGCTCAGTTGTCCCAGCCTTGTTAATTCTATTCTGTATTGTAGTAATTTTATTAGGATAAATTACAGAGCATGTACTACCATAAGTATTTGTGTATTGTGTATATGTATGTTGTATGTGGTTGCCCTTGACAGACATAAAAGCGAAAGAAAAATGAAACAATGTATAGCCTCTACTACCGAAAAAGGTGGAAAAGGGGTATGTTAGATGATAACGTTCACATGATTAATAGCAGAAGCGTTTTACAAAATATATTTCATATGCAACAGAAAAAAGTATTTATATAAGAAGTGACAGTGTGCTAATTATTCAATATGGTCATTGCTTCTGTTTGTGGGTGCTTTGTTGGATTTTGTTTGTTTGTTTGTTTTGTTCTGTGTTTGTGTTTCTTTTTTTAAATCATGCCCAAATCATGGACCAAAGGAGGCTTCATGTGACATTAATTAACAAGAGATCTGATTATTGAATGGGTTTTCTGTCTTGTTTAATTTGCATTATTAACCTATCTTGAGTAATTTACAAAAATCAGAGGCTTTTTGCAACAGGAATCATGCCAGCATGTGTGAGAGGAGAAATAGCTGCCTCAAATATTTCATTGACTGAACAGATAAATTTGTGTTGACTTGTCCAAAGTGGGAAAACAGGCTACAGTGATAGGGATGTAAATGCTGACTCTTAGGCTTATAACTTTAACTTGATGTTGGCAGTCAATCTCTTTCTCTGTGCAGACCACCAAGATTGCTCTAGGGGAAGGGAAGGATGACCTCTGTGACTGAGCTATTGCTAGTGTGAAATGTAACGGACCTACATATGAAGTAGGTCTGACTTTCCCTAACACACATCTTGTGTGATTTGGATGGGCAGCAGGGTGCTACCAGGGCAAGTATAACTGTCATTTTGCTCTTTCCTACTTGCTGACTCTAAGACAAGGCAGATTTGAATTGGGCAGCTGCCAGGCTATCCAAGACTGTGGCTGTAAGTATCTGCATTCTTGTGAGGGGAGTATGTGTTAAATGAAAACTGAGCAGGAATACTGTGGATTTTTCCTTGTTTGGCAGAAATAAGAAATGTCTGGGGTAGGTGTCACTGTCCTTATTTTTTTGTTCTCAGACTAACACCTGCTACAAAGTACAAAACAAATTCAGATTTCAGTCTAAATAAAATGATGATAAAGCTGAAATGTTCACTAGGTTTAAACTCCCTAGGAATGGGAGGATAGCTCAAAAAGGTTTTAAGAGCTTTTAATTATGTGGCTATTATAAATAGATTTTAATTGAAAAGTGTGTTTGATTCTGATAATATCTAGTTTTGTGACAATTCATTTTCATTTGTTTTTGCTTTACTGAGAGGGTGCTATGATACTGCATTTCAGAAGTATAAACTCATCATGCACTCATTGCAGGTTTATTCAAATATTGGACTTTTCAGACCTTGGAAAAGTAATTGAATAGCTATTGTATAGTGAATAAAAAGTTTGCATATATTTTATCTGGAGAAAATAAAGGCCTGTGCACACCTTATGGTGCTAGGCTAGATGGAAACCCAGAAAAAAATATAATTCATACATAAATGGAAACAACACATAAAGGAAACAACGTTATTGAGGATTAATGGAACATGCAGGTGAACTACCGCATGTTGAAACACTGGCATCACAGTATACAGTGTTATTAGTTTAATGTATTTGTCCCTGCTATCAGTAGTGCACGCTTATAGTTTAAAAACAGACAGTGGCATTGTATGACAGAGGAAACAGATTCAAAGTCTGCTCAATTCCTAAATAGGCATGTAGAGCATGTATATATGTATATATAAGCACAAATATTTTATATTAAACTAGGAAAAGAAATGCAAGAAATTCTGATTTAAACAGTGAGAAAAGTAGTTTTGCAGAGGGAACTTGGTATCAAATGCTGATCATGTATGTTCCGCTGAGTGAAAGGAGGCACACTTGGCTCTGAAAAGCCTAGAAAGTATAATGGGAAAAATCCACAGATCCTTAAACCACTTTTTGCAGTGCAGTCTAAATATATTAACACAAGATACCCTGCCTTTAATAAATTTATAACCTGTCACACTTCTGGTTTGAACTCTGAAAAGCTTTCTTGCTATAGAGTTGTTTCAATTACAAGTGTGGATCTTGTAAGCTACCAACTAAAGGCTTGGAACAGTAGTCACAAGAAGGAAGAAGTCTGAAAATCTTGTAAACCGAATGAGACAAGGATTGAAGAACAACCTGTTGAGCAATGAAACTGAGTGGAGAGAAACAAGAAGGCTAAATATCTCAATGGATCTGAAAGGGATTTTTTTCTTAATCTAATGGAGAAACAAAAGCAAAACATCAACAAAAGCAAAATCACAAAACAACAATAATGCAATTTGTTGTAGGCAGTTATTTTAGCAATGTCTTAAAATACAGAATGAGAATAAATGTTTGAGTGTAAATTTATATCTGAAAGATTTCTGAGTCTTTCATATCCAAAGTCTTGTTTTCTGCCAAGCTCTTTTCCAGGGAAGTAGTCTAATGTGTAATGCCTCATTAGACACAGTACTTACTACTGTATAAGACTTTAAGAAATCATTAGCCCTGCAATAGAGATATTTGAGGGGTTTTATGTGTTTCTGAATGAAAGTTAATATATTTCATAAGAATGATTTAGGATATTTGGGTAAAACAGGCACAAGTCTGCTTCTCACATGATTCAGTTTCCAGATATCAATGTGGTTGACTCTTGAGATTGTAAATTGAATCTGTGTGCATTTAATCAAGTCTTCCCTCTCAGAACTGGTCCTTTAATTTGGTTTAGATGACACGATGTTCTTGGGTCAACCTTGGGATTGATTCTTGCTCCAACAATCTTGATGATGAATTCACCAAAGCTATAGAATAACTTCATGTAAAATATCTGGGATGCTTTCTTTAGCCAAGTTTTAAAATTGTTTCTTGCTTCACTTAAAAAACAAACAACTCCTCACAACCAACCAACCAACCAACCAACCAACCAACCAACCAAACTCCAAACGAAATATTTTCTTAAAATTAGTCAGTGAGACTGGACCAGTCATGAACTTGAGTACTATGTGTGAATGCCAGGCATTAGTGAAAGGTAGGGAACCAAAGAGGATCCTGAAACTCCTACGTTTCTGAAACTCTGGAGTAAGGAAAAGTTAAGTTTAAGAAACTCAATCTGGCTTTGTTTAGAGCGGGTAATAACTGTAGTTCTAATTTGAATGAGACTTTTTTTTCCAGTTCTCGGTCCAGGCTACAGAAAAGACTTTGCATTTGAAATTTTAATGTCATTGAATCCAGGTTACCATGATAACACTATATTCTGATCATTATATTTTCCCCTTATTTCCATTTTTTGCATCTGCATAAATCTCCACTGAAAAGCTCAAGATCTATCTGTAAGATTTGTATGGTGACATCTTTCCCTCTAATATGAGATGCCATCTAACAGCATTTTCTAATGTCAGATATTTATTAACTATCCAGTCTATCACAGCTTAGTGGTAGTTGTTAGGTTAGATTGTTATTCTGTCTCTGTCTTACCAGACACGAATTTGTAACTTCATAGGATCTGATCCTATGAAACATTTAGCAATTGTTAAGATTAGTAATAGAATTTACTTTTTTCAGGGGGAAAAGAGACTACAAAGTGTAAGATTATTAAGGACATATATTGCAGTGAATTTCTTCTTTTGTGTTTCTGTACAAGTCATGCAGTTCATTTACAGGATTTAAATGGACCATTCTTTATTTTAGTCTTCACTGACATGTCAAAAGCATCATTTTCAAGACTTGTCTGTAGCACTATTTCACATTTGATCCCTTCCTAAGAAGGAAATCTGCATTGTCTTTTTCCAGATTTGATGTGAATATTTACACTTTGTCTGTATCTTATAAATTAGAGAGCAGCAAGATGAATCAAAGTAGTAAATCAGAGAGTACAGTGTGTATAATGCTAGAAGAAATTTACTGTGCTGTTTCTACTTAAGAACTGGTGACTTAAAGAAGGAGGCAATACACATTCATTTCAGTCAGTTCTTTAATGGTCTACAACATTAGAGGCTTTTTGGTTTAGTCCCAGATCAGTGTATTAAAATAACAACAATGCTTATACATACTGCTCTAAATCTGATCATTAACTTCTGTTGTTCCAATAGTGCCCCTCTGGCAGTGAATTGCACTCTTTTCAGAAGCTGTGTTTTTCTTTTAGCTGTGTTTGGTACAGTCCAGGTTCATATAGAAATTTCTAGACCGTAGTTGTATTGCAATTAAGACGAGGTAATCTGCCTAGCTCATTATTTAAATTATTAGAATTAATCAGAACTCTTATCCTTATTCTTTCTTTCTTGTCTTAGTGTAGCTCTGATTCCATATTACATTCTTTTCTCTGCTTTTGCTCTACTGCAGTCACTCAATCTCCTCCCAAATGCATCCTGAAGCTTAAAATTTGATGCCAAATTGATTTATCACAATCATGCATTTCTAAAAGCTTGGTTCTTCTGCTTATTCAATAGAAAGAAAGCGAAAGGAAAAATGTTAACAATTGAGAACAGTTTTGCATAAGTATTGCTGTCTTTGACTATCACCTTGCTATTGTCATTTTGATCTTTCTCTTTCTATCTCGTTCTCTTTTCTTAATGATGCTCTGTTGTGTATTGTCAGATCAAGATACATGATAATGTATCTTCTTTGTTCTTATTAGGTTCTTGGAAACGTTCTCCTAATTATAAAAGTGATGATGAATAGCTTATATTAAAAATGTAGGGAGATCTCATAGCTGTAGGAAAGCTACTCTAATAATCTTGAAAGTGAACTTTAAATTATAATAAAACAAAATGAAAAAGAATTTGAGATAATGTTACATGTAAAAAACAAATGGGGTCAGCATTCAACATTTCCACATGCTGTGAAATGACAATGGGAAGATACACAACTCAAGTACTGCATGAAAAAAGCCTTGATTTAGGTCAGTTCTGTCTCTTTTACACTGATCTAATGAATGAAAAACACTGAACCTTAAAAGAGAAGTCAACTGTGTTCTACTATTAATGGATCATAAACAAGAGCATTTAATATATTTTTTCCTCCCCATCCGTGAAATTGAATTAAAAAAAAAATTAATTCACTTCACTAGAGCATTACAGTTAGCTTGGATGATACTTCATTGAGCAGTGTATGCTATGTCCAGATAGTATAATCAAGAACAATGCTTTCACATGTCTTTGGTCTTAATGTAGCCCTTTGTTATTTGCACACATTGAAGAACAAGTATGATATTTTCAAATCACTGTATCACATTGAAGGTTTTTTGCTCCCAGGAAACCTATTTTCAAATTCTTTGTACTTCTTCTGGTTTCACTTTATAGGCAAACAAACTGGGTTATGATGAAGAGAAGGTGCTGGTCTCCAGCAGTGAAATTGAGATGCCTATACTTTATTGCCTCTAACCACTTTATTACCAACTAGACTACTGGATTCTGTAGTTGTTCAATAGTGCTTCCTTTCACACTGGATCACTTTTTTGAGGTTGAATAAATTCTCTTAAGCTTTAGTAATGAATTTCCCATTCTGCTTTATGGAGAGGGAGTGGAAAGAAGAGGGGAAGAATGGAATCCAGGTAAACTAGGAATACAGTTTGCAGTTACAAGATATGTTCTTTGCTCCATGTGAAAGACAAGACTATGATTAGATGAATTTCCAACATCTGCGTTTCCATTTTATGGCAAACGCTCTCTATGGTTGCTACAAGATTAGGTCATTGTTCTCCTTTGTCTCTAGTCAGTCTCATCTGGTTTATGATCTTATAACACAAAATTCAGTAATTCATTGGATGAATTAATGAAGGCTACTAATATATTGGCATCACATTAATTTCAGGAACTGCTTCAGGGGAAAATAGTTGGAAGCTGGGAGAGTATTGGCTGGGGATATGATCTCTGCATTCGCTGAACTTGTTTTTACCCTGGGTAATTGTGCAGCCACTGCTGGAGATAGCTGCACTTGGCAAAGAGTAAAGCCCCGTTGACTTAGTATGCTGTTACTGTAGTAAATTTTCTGGCATAAGGAAGGGAACTTTCTCAAGGTAGTCAAGTAAACAAAAATCTCTGAAACTATGAAATCTTGGATCTGTGAAATTATGACTATTAAGACTGCATGAATGAATTTAATGAGATGTCACAGTTGTTATTGTCTTGATACCTCTTTGTCTTTGAATTCAGCAGCTGGAATATCACTGTTGCACTTGAGATAAGTATGACTAAGCATCTACAAACCAAGTAATCATTCAGAGCAGAGATTTTTGGGTTTCTTGAAAGTTTAAACTCCTGGGCTGACCAATCTGTTAATTCTGTGGAGATAGTTCTATCACTGCTCAGATATTGGGACAATATTGGAAATCCCTGCAATATCAAATGTTAGAGAAAATATTTGTTCTGAAAATAACTAGAAGAATTAACTTATTAATGATTAATATTTATGGGCCTTTTGTCTTGCTTAAGACTTTTTGTCATCCATTTTTATATTTGTATGCATATGCCAACAGGGAAAGGAGAAAGGCAAATTAGGCTCTGATTAAACAAAGGTAGGCAATCGTAGCATTGTGAATTTAGGAGGACCAAACCTGGTTTTCATTAAGAGCCAAGAATTGTGTATGACCTAGTATGTTATACTTACTTTAGAAATATACATATGTATATAGGCATGGGCATATGCTTATTATCTGATTCTTTATTGAAGAGATGATAAAATATAAATCAAGATCCATATCTTATTAGAGGGATGTCTTATGATAATGTGTTTCTTGCAACAGCCAACTGATCATTCCTATTAACTCTTTTCTAGCTAACATCCTATAGAACATTTTCTTTTCATTAAGGAGTTTCTATTCCTGCACTGGCCAAGGATTCATTAGTAGGGTTGGAGACAACAGGCACAATTTCTACTTTGTTTATTTTTTTATATAATTAATGGAGCTATTGCTCAAGCTTTATAGAATTATCGTTTCAGTTAAAAGATACTGCAGCTTTTCTGAGTATATTTAAATTGCACATTCATATGGCACAATCTGAGAGAAGCGTAAATATAACCCTGTGTTTGCTTTTGTGTACATGCACAAGGCATTCACAGTGGCTTTTGAGGGCAAGTTTAAGCCCATATAACATCTGGTTAAAAAATCCAGACTTGTTCTGTCTGTAATTTCAGAGAAACAAAGCTCTCTTTCCTTGTGGCCTGTTATAGATAACTAAGTTTTTTATCTGCAATTAGAATCACCAACAACAAAAAGCAGATACGGAGGTTCTGTATGGCATTCTTTCATGGGAGATGTAAAAGGTGCCACACAGGGTGTAAATGCAAATGTACGCAGTACCAACTGTTGACAGACTTTTTTTTTTTTCTTTCTGGATAGAATATCACTAGTTAATGCTTCTGAAGTGAACACAATTTCTTAGAAAAAAGCAAATTGAGAAGAAAATTACTTTTCCTGCTGATGTAAAATGCAAAGCATTGTGCCAAAAAAAGGCTGTTTTTATTTCTCTACAAATGTTCTCAATTCTCAGGAACTCTCTTAAATTTAAGGAAGAAACAAGCAACACAGCATTCCCAAGATATCTGATGGGTGCTATAGTTGGCTCCAGACACAGTGTTGGTTGCAATTACATAGGTTGACTTTACTTATACTCTCTATGGTTTTACCCATTTTATAGAGTGAGCACCTCAGACTATACGCCTGTGTTTTCTGAAGATAAATGTAGAGCACTATTTAAAGGACATGGCTCATATTGCAGTTGGGTAATTTTTACAATGGATGAAGGTGGAGAGTAATAGAGCACTGCCACCTATACCACTAATTAAATTTATCCATATGAAAAACAAATATCTTCACAAACTACTTAAGGCTAATGGACTCACCTAGCATTTTGAAGGTGCTTAGTTAGAATAAACTGAGAAAGATTTGCTCAAAGACCCTTTTCCACTTGAGGAAATCTTCTCCAAAAAGACTGGTTTTGAGTTGAAGGTTGGAGGAACTTGTTTAATATCCTTAATGCAAGAATTAGCTGTGAGATTTATACATCATCTGATTTGATCTTATGGAGAAGTTGCTTATTGGGAAATGTTTTATCAGGCATAGATATGCTTTTTCTTTCTTTTTTTTTTTTTTTTTTTTTTTTTTTTTTTTTTTTTTTTTTTTTTTTGTCTTTGTAACTTACTGCCAGGGCATAGTGAGGCTGGGGGCTTCCTAGTGGTAGGGGTCTGTGAGTTCTCCCCAGCAGGGTGGGACCTCAGCAGAAAGGCCTGTCCCAAGAGTAGGGTCCCTGACCGGGAGCAGGGCTGAGAGGTTTGGCTGGTGTCAGCCCCAGCCTTGAGGCATCAGACACCTCCATAGGAGAGGCCAAGGTCAGGCTGAAATGTTGGCCCATTGGTGGGGGTCGAGATGAGGCTTGGTGAAGAGAACTGGAGGATTCATATATAGTCACAGGATGGCTGGGCAGGGCTGTGAAGATGGGGTGGGGCATCAACCCCGCTTGCTGTTTTTCTTCATGGAGTTAGAATGCAACTGTTGGTGTCAATCTCCCACCCAGATCTTCTATCAGGCAAAAATGATGGGTTTCTGTCTTTACCATTTCACTGAAATAAGCATTCATTTATTCTTTCAAATTCCCATTGCCAATGGTCTTTGCAGTTTCATGTTCAGCACTGATTCTTTGCTCTGCCAGTTAATTGAATATACATTGTTACTGCTGCTGACAAAAATGATTGATATGAATGAATGGACTACGAGATTTGCTCTTGGTCAATGTGTTGCTTATATCTTAAGGAAAAACAGGCTCCCTGATGTCAACAGGCATCAAAAACAGACTGAATTTTTCAGATTGATCAAGACCGTTGGTTTACACCTGCTGTACCAGGTATCAGCTTTTTTTTTTTTTTTGTAGAAGAAGTTTTTCTATATTTGCCAAATCTATTTCTAGTACATTAAGTAGTACTTTTGGGTAATTTAGATTTTCCCATTTTCTAGGTATAACCATTATCCCTAGCCTTTAATTTCCGCACAAGAACGGTTTTCTACATATAATGTCAAAGAGACAGTATCGGGACTCCTGATTAGCTGTTTGCCACCTTGTTAATCAGTCCAAGGCTATCTACAGTGTGAGTCATCTTACATGCCAAGCTATTCTGTTACCAGCAGCCAGACAATTTTTATGTTTCTTCCTCCTAAGGCATGCTTTTGCTGAGAGAAGTCAAAGACAAAATTAGCATCTGTAAATTAAGAATGCTGGCATTTAATTAAACAAGCAGAATATGAAGAAAGTTTTTGGGTTTGAAAATCTTACAAAAAGCAGTTGCCTGTGATTACTGCAGCTGAGAAGCAGCAGCTGTACTGACTTACTGTATAAATTTAAAGAACTACACTTAGCTGCTCTCAGCATGTTCCCAAAAAACCATATGCATTCAGTGAATGTTGACTTTGTCATATTCTTATAAAGTGCTTAGTTACTTCTGATAGATCCATATTTTTTGTATCATGAGTTGACCTGTGGAATGGAGTAATGACTTGGAGAAATTGCATTTTATTAGTATTTTAAGTTCTAACCAATATTCTGAAAATATTCTTTATTTGTGAATTAGAGACTATAGAGTAATGATTATTTTATTATATGAAATGGCTATCAAATTGCTAGAGGTAAATACAACTACCAATGAAGTGGCTGGATGTCATTGTATGAACAGATTGTCATTACAGTTCTTTATTTTCTGTAGCTCAGCTCAAGTCTGTGAAGAGTAAGCCTGAACTCTGCCTGTTCAGGAGTCTTCGAGAACATTAAATTAATGTTATACGTGGAGTGTTGATATAAATAGGTAATGATAGCTACTAAGCATTGAAGACTGGTATGGGATACCTCTGAATGGGTATCTAGGATTATGTGAAAAGAGTATAAAAAGGAGAATTTTACCATTTTGTGGGACAGATAATTAAAACATAATTGTTTCTGATCTGTTGAATGCTAACTTTTTCTGAGTGGTCTAGTTCCAAGAGTGTGGGAAGGTATGATGGCAAAGATATGACATGATAAGTTTTAAGGTCCTGGAGCTTCTGGAACCCTTCTGAAAAAATTGTTCTTATCAGGTGCCTGCAGACATGTAGAGGTCTGGAGTGATTAAGCAGAACTCCAGCCTCCTTAACTACAACCTCTTAATTTTCTCTTTGAACAGTATCCTTCCAAATACTGCTATATGAGATGTGAATTAATAGAAAAATATGGAATTAGATATTATTCCAAGTATAAAGCTAGTTATACTAAGACCTTACTTGCTTTTATGACTGAATTTTATTTGCATTTTACTCTACACATGACAGGTTTTTTTATTTTTGTGTACATGCACCAGGTATTATAGCTTTTATTCACTGCACGAATACTGAGAGTGAGGAAATGTCAACTGTCTTCCAGAGGTCAAATGTTCAAATCTTGTTAATCACACTTTAAATGAGAAAATGTGCAATGAGAAATGTCATGCTTTAGGCTCAAGGACTTCAGAATTTAGGTATTTCAGGGTTTAAATAATTAAGTTGGAAGGATTTTCCTATTATAATATATATTTCTCATATTCTCTCACTACTGTTTTTTGTTTGAATGCCAAATAACATGGTTTTGTAATGCTGTTTTATACTGAGACTGGTTTTCATGTACATCCTGCAGAAAGAAGCCAGAGATTGTAGCTCATATGGATGCATCTGTGTGGCCTTTAAAATGTCTATATATTTTGGTGTATCCTTCTCCCTGTTCATATCAGTCTTGGTCCTTTACTTTTCACTACTGGGAAAGAAGCAGGATATATAAAATGTCAGCAAATATGTATTTGCTAGTATGATTAATAAATAGATCACCTTATTAGATTTACTGACCCTCATGGGACAGATGATAAGATTCTGCTGGCTGGCAGTCCTCAGTGAGGTGAGAAAGGAATCCTTTATTTTCCCTTGAAACAGGACAGTATTCTATCATCTTTCAATTATCTTTTTTTTTCTTAGCTTTTTATGTCAATATTTTTACTATCGAATCTTTAAGCTGATAAGGATCCCTGTATCAAAAAATTACAGTTCTTTGCTTTGACTGTTTCAGTCTTTCATGGTCTTGGCTCATACAGTTCTTCACATCTTGAAATAACGTTTTTAGCAAATCCAAGCTAAGATCATACATTTGTAACAGAGTAAATAGGCTTTGCATCATACAATTGGGTCAGGGCTGATGTTTACAGTCAAACATGTAGCGGAGCTTCACGTATATGGCTGGGACGTTAACAAGACAGCAGCATGTGCTGAACCAACAACCACTCTGTGACTGCTTTGTCACTGGTACTGAAACTAACTACAATAAAACAGCTTCGGTATTTCTATGTGGGTTAAAAATTAATACTTTATAGGATAGAAGCTGATATTTAAATGTGAACATCATTCTGAAAGATCTGCTTCGCAAAGTGAATGTCTTAACAAGCAATACATGGTTTGAGTAAATTTGAGATGATATTTCAGAAAAATCAGATGTGTTTCTAACATTAAAAATAACATTTGCAAATTGCAAAGTAGTAAAATGAGACTTTTGTTGATGTAATTCATAGATTTTATTCTTAAAATTCTGTGTCTAGGAATTGACATTTTACTTAAGCTGGTCACTGATATCAGAGGATACGAATTTTCATTTATTTTTCTGTACCTCATAATGATTGCTAAGATAAAGCTAGTCTCTATAAATAGTTTTCAAGTATTTCTGAAAATTAGGTTATTTAGGTTTAGTGGTCTTCCAGACTCCTGTTCAGTTGACATGTGTGTTGGGATTGGAGTCTGTCATGAGGGATACTTAGCAAGTAAAGCTGAATTTTAAGCATAAACCTTAGAAAGTCAGCAAGAAGTAAGCTCTGAACACTAAATGGCAGGTAGAATGCTTCTGTCTATTAGATCTGATTGCTTAGAGCAAAACTCTAGACTATTAACTGTCCGTAATGGGTCATTAAGTCCAATGAAATCGACTCTTTTAAGTCAATACTGATGTTAGATCTTTCTTATTATCATAATAAATATTTCATGGTGTCCTTTAAAATTAGAGCAGTTTCACTGCAATTTTTTTCCCCTTAATTTCTTTACTGATGAGCAGGAGCATGTTTGTCATATTTGTAATGTTCCATAGCTTGCTTTGAGTTTGTGCTTTAGATTTTCTTTGGAAGTTCTGCTTTAGACTGACATCTTAGTGCCAGGGGAAAAAAGTGTATTTGTGAAAATGGGATGGGAGAGTTATTTAGTTTCACATATGTGGTGAAGCAGAAAATCAAAGAATGATTTCTTTTCTTTAAACTAATCTTTCTTCCCACCATCATTAAAGCAAGTACTAAAACTGGACACCAGTTCAAGAATACTATTTATTAATTTAAAGAATTTCTAACTGAAGTTTGCTGAAAACACTGAGTACATATTAAACAGACTTATCCTAAACCTTTCTACAGCTTGTCATAGTAAGTAACGGGTATACCTTACCTGCATCTGGAAAGAATGGCTTCACAGTTTAAAATTAATTTTTTGCTTCTGCCATTCGAGTTGTTCGTGGTTTTTGTAGAATTTTAGCTATTTTGATTTAAAAGGATCTCTCTTAATCTAGTCTAAGCCAGTGCTATTGCCATGCTGAATCCTGAAATTTTATGAGGATGGAGATTTCAGCAGCTGTCCCTGGGCTACCTCCCCCTCCTGATTAGCTTTTCCTTAATGTGTAATCAGAACTTCTAAAGCTGTGAGTAGTGATGACAAGTTATTGTAGAATCATGCAATATGGAGAGAAGCATCTCTGACATCAATTCTAACTTACATGCAAAGAGTTGTAGGCTGATATTAAAATTTCTCTCAGCTTCCCTTTAGCCTGGCTAAACAAGCTCTGCTCAGGTTTTTGCCCAGGGCATTTTAATGCTTTTCGCTGGCCTCCTGCCAAGATGCTTACTTCTGCAAATGAATATTTTAGGTTTTATCCTATGTCTTGTTTTGTGTTCTGTGTTTTTAGAGACTCCCAAGTCCCTTCCTTTCTCCTTTATCAACCTCTTCACAGACACTTCTGAACCATGATACTACATCTACATCATGCTGTCTGTCATGTCTTTGAAAATTGGTTGTAATCTTTAGGGCTACTACTTTTATAGTAGTCTTTATCAACCATAAACCATCCTTTTGACAGAATACTTATTTAATCTGTAACATTATTTTCACAGGGAGATACTTAGGCAGAATATTTAGTGGATTCTGGGAATTATTGTTAAGTGAGTTATTTTGGATGTTTTAGATTATCATAGCTTACTACAAATGAGCATGTCTAATAAGTTTGCAGACAAACAACAGCTAGATGTTTTTTGGTGTGTAAAAACCTTCCTTATAAATGTCAAAAAGATTTTCACAGGAGGATCTGAAGTGTACTGGCATGTTTGTTACACACAGTCAGTGGCTGTCAGATCAGTTTCTTCTACTACTCCCTTTTCACTGGTTGGGCAGGAGCTTTCTTAGGAGATAAAATTTTCTTTAAGAAATTTCTCTGTTGTCCCTTTTATGTTTGCTATGAGTTAATGCAGTGAAACATTGCCACATGTAATTCTCTAGTCTATGCTTCAGATATTCACAGTGGAACTATGTTTCAGTTGACGTCTAGCTCTATGGCATATATATGAACATAACACTGTGTTTATGAAAGATGCAGAAAGTCACATCAGTGATACCCTACTAGAAAAGCATTAGGATGGATAATATAGTAAATGTTCGAGTGAAGCAAAAAGCACGACTGTTTTTAGAGCTAACTCTACTACTGAGCAGATTGGTATATTTAAAGTAGTCTTCTCTCTGCCATGGCTAACTAAAATTACTGTTTTACACTGATGAATAAATAAGAAAGAGCATTATAATGGAAAGAAAAGGTGAATGCACATAGTGAAATGCATTTCTGTAGAACAGTAATAATTCATTTCTATGAAATAAGCACAGTAAGAGAATTGTAAAGTTTATCAGGATAGCTCATGACAATTTTAACATTTGTCATGTTTCCCTGTGAAGATTTTACTCTAGATATTCATCACTCAGACCTAAGAGTCATGACAAAGACATTTCAGAAAAAGCATTTTTCACAGGAAAAACAGTGATTCTAAAGAAATTCCAGCATGCCCTCTGGAATGGGCACAACGTGTGTACTCCATCTCCAGCTTTGTGATTTGACCGCTTTCTATCCTGTCGTCTGCAGAGTCCAATGGCATGAGGTTTAACACGGCACTGCTGGGTCCTGTCCTTGGGGCACAACAACCCTATACAGTGCTACAGACTACGAGAAGTCTGGCTATAAAGCTGCCTGGAGGAGAAAGACCTGGGGGTGTTGGTTGACAGCCGACTGAACATGAGCCAGCAGTGTGCCCAGGTGGCCAGGAAGGCAAATGGCATCCTGGCTTGTATCAGAAACAGTGTGACCAGCAGGTCCAGGGAGGTTATTCTCCCTCTGTACTCCGCACTGGTGAGACCACTCCATGAATCCTGTGTTCAGTTCTGGGTCCCTCACCACAAGAAGGATGTTGAGGCTCTGGAGCGAGTCCAGAGAAGAGCAACAAAGCTGGTGAAGGGGCTGGAGAACAGGCCCTATGAGGAACAGCTGTTAGTTACCTGTTAGAATAAACTTTTGCATCCACCATTTAATCTGTTGCTTTCATGGTAAAAATGAGGCTTAGGTTGTTTTGTCTGCTCAGAGTGATTTGGAAAAAGTTAAAAAATATGGCTTCAAAATATCAAGATTGACGACAACATTAGTTGCTTGGCATTTAAATATTATTGAGCACCTTTTCCTTGTTGAAGGGGTGTTCTATACTACTGGGGTGTTCTATTTGAACTACCCTCCACTGATCCGTTTCCAAACAAATATTCAGTTGTATGCATTAGATTAAAGATCTGCTTTAGAAACTCCAAACTTCTTTATTCTCCAGAAGCAAAAAAAAAAATCAAAAATGTCCAAAAACTTAGGAAACACTTCACCTAATTTTAATGTCTGCATGTTACTCAGTTTACCCACTTGACTCTGTGAGCCCAATCACATGACCTTTGACTAAAAGATATGTTCCAGAAGGGATCTAGCTTTGATTTCAGCATACTTGAGTATCAGATGCTGCCCAGGATTCCTGTTACAATATGACTTCTCAAATATTGAATGAAAATGTTAAATTATTAAATGAAGATGTTGAATTGCTTATTAGCTTTTCTAGCTGAGAGCTTCAGGGAAAGTTTTGATGTGTTCTGTTTCCATATATGTTAGAAATAGCATAGTCGAATTCCTTTCCTCCTCCTCTCTTCCACTGAGAGAGATTGAAAGCAATTATAAGTACAGTAGACCCAAATTATAACATTCACATTTAATTGACTTGAATCAGCTGGGTCAGTTTGCTGATTTGTTTCCTCTAAACTGCTATGATGCCATAAGGGAATATGTGCATGGACAAGGCTCACTTACTGGACTGCATCCAAAAACTTTGTGTGCCAGTTTAACCTTTGGATGAACCCCTTTGTCATTTTATGGGAGATACAGCTCAAAGACAGAATGGCCAACGGAAAGGAATAAGTCATGAGGAGCTACAGTGACTCAAGCAGACTCCATAGAGTTTGAAATCAGGCTGACACAGGTGGTGTTGCTTGGGAATGGTAAACTCTTCATCTTGATCCACAGCTCTTTGTCCTGGCATCTCTAGTGTTCCTAAATGTCCTGGTGTTCTTAAATGTAAAGGCTAATCGTGACAGAAAATGAAATGCTGGATTTTCTCAAAGGATAGCAACTATGGCTTTTCACCTACTTGCTTGTCAGCTGTTAGGCTTTCTGGATAATTTAGAGCATTAATGTCCTGAGAGAGTACAAACTGATAGCAAGTAATCCTGGCACCATGCTGATTATACATAATTTTTGTGGGCTTTTTAATGTACCTTCAGAAGTAATAAACATGCATTGCCGTTATTTGGAAATCTTAGCTGATGTTTTGAGGTGAAAAACTTTCAGATTAAATTAACACTGTAGTTCTAGTTCTTTTTATAGTTGGATGGCTCTAAGTTAGAAAAAATAAATGGGATTCAAGTGCTTTGTTTAGGTATGCAAATAGAGCCACATATTGCATTTGAAATGTAAAGGCTTGGTAAAACTAGGATTAATTTTACCCAGGAGAAGAATTTTATTAACAAGTTTGATTATGCAGCCTTACAAAAATCAGATTTAATTGGCAGTGGCAGTGTTAATGTGGTTTTGCTGGTGGGGATCCCCCATGCAAGGTTTGCTGCACAGCTAAAGCGTATGTCCAGCTTCCCCTGTGCCTCCTCCTCTTGTATAGCTGCAGGGCCATGCTTGCTGTATATGACTACATTGTCCATGCTTGATGCAGGAGGGAAATAAAAGACAGAATGAGGTGAAAAAAAATATAAAAAAAAATAAAAATAATTTTTTTTCCCATCTGTACTCCATCTTTAGTTGCATGTGGCTCTGCCCATGACAGGGGGGCTAGAATTAGATGATCTTAAGGTCCCTTCCAACCCAAACCATTCTATGATTCTATGTAGTGACAGAAAGCTCCACTCCACTTAGTATTGATGGAGGTGACTATAAATTATTTTCCAAACCTGCAATCTAAGAACAAATAAATAGACAAGGAAGGAACTACAGTCTGGAAAATTTATTTCCAAATAGTCTCTTAATTATACCAAAACAGTTTCTTGTGTGTTTCCCTTCAAATTTTGATGGAAAAGCTATACACATATGACAGTCACAGCTTAGTCTAATCTTTAGTGTATCTTGTTTATTTTTGTATTTTAGCAGCACTTTATAATTTACAGTCTTTCTGAAGGAACTCAGGCAATATAAAGCAGACTTGTGACCAAATAGGGTGGGAAGGGAGAAAGGGAATCCTTCCCCAGCAACACAACTCTGTTTCCTCTCGTATTGTGTATGTGTCTATTTTGAAAATGTTTTTCCATTCCACAAGTACACATATCAGTATCAGACACTTTGAGTTTTCATAAACTGCTTCTTCAAAGAATTTTTTTACTTGTGTGGTGTGGTTTAAAATAAACTTATCCACTGCTTGCTTACACTGGATTATGGCATAGCTAAAGCAGTGAATCCTGCTTCATGCTAACCTTATTTAGTACAGTCTCTCATTTTATTACTTGTATTTGAGTGAAGTTAAATCCCTCTGCTTCTCTTTCTGCAAAATTGAAAGAAATTAAAAGAAATAAAATTAACTGCACTCTTCTGTTACTGAACAATGTGTCTCTATATGTTGCAAGGATTAGAATTCTTCGGTGTGGCTGAAACTGGAAGCATGTCTTACTTTATTAGCAGCTGTTTTAAATACATTTTCAACAGGAATTTTCAGTATTTTAATGGAGCTGGTTTTTTTCATTTCTCTTACCAATACTGGGAGCTGTATGTCTGCTTGGAATTTTTATGACTTTTGGTTCCTGTGACAGTATCTCTAAAATACAGTATTTGGTTTATATGACTCACTACCTTTGAGTAATTAATTTCTTCATTGTTTATATATATTCTAGTAATTTAAAAAGATTTTTTCCCCTATCATTGACTAATTCATTAGTTTGCTTTTTAGACAAGTTAGTCTATAGCTGAAGGAAAAGAAACTCGTATAATAAAGAGAAGGAGGAGGGTGATGTAATTCATGGTGCCTTATTTCTTTAGATGGGAAACAAATACATGGAGTTGTTGACATATAATGACTTCAAATGGAGATACTCGGTTGTACCTGGTACATAGGTATCTCCATTTGATATTTGAGGAGTAAAATGTTCTCCATGAGGGCTATGCAGGATGTCTCCTTTGAGCTGCTCCAAATATGATTACCAGGTGTCAGCCTGCAAAGTAGGAGCTTCTTGTGATGCAAATGTGCATAACTTTGGATAATGTTTTAATCAGCATGGCTGTGGGTGGCAGAAGCAGGGACCCTGATACAGGGTGAATAAAGAACTATAAAAAAACCTGTCAGCTGAGGTACTGTAGGCAAGTCGTTTAACATTTAAAAGAACTTACTGAACTGTTAAGACTGACATTTACATCATAAAATCAGGCTTTGTTTAACTAAGTTAATGCATTTCGAGCTTGTTCTTGTCTTTTGGTTTAATAAAATAGGAGCAATGAACGCAGAATTGAAAATGGATTGACTTCTATTTTAAACATCAGGTTTAATCGGTAGATATATTAGTTTTGACATTTTTTTATAGTTGAAACCTATGGATGCTTTTCATGAACAATCTGAGTTTCACTATACTTGCGTATGGCACCAAGATTGATCTTCAAATGCAAGTTACAAATGGTGGACATTGTACAAAGCAATTCTGGGTTCCTGAGTGGATGAAGTGTCCCATTCTTCCCACCTCCTTCCTTTCTGCAAATCTAAGGGACCTATCTTACCTCTTACCATTTCAAAGTGGTGGTTTACACTGTTGCTATAAAATTAAAGAATTGCTTGGGAGATGAGAACAATACCAAATTCTGCTTCCTCCTCTCACACTTGTTCATATACCTGAGCAGCAACCATTTCACTACTGTGCTTATACTCTCTAATCTTCTGTAGACCCCTTTCTCATGAAAAGCCATGGGGATTTTTTTTTTTTTTCACTTGGGCAAAAGCTTTTTCTAAATTAGATTTTACTGATGACTCATTAAGTATTTTTTTTATGGTAACCCTTTTTCCCTGATATAATGTGTCTAAAGTGATGAGAAAACAAACTTGACGCTCAAAGTAGTTAATACTTCAGTTGATTGATTTGTGCATACTCAGTCAACAGTTATGTGCAGTTACTTGATGGCAATGTCTGCTTCCATAATCCCTTTCCTAGTCCTCATCTCCTGATTTTCTCTCTTCTCTGTCCTCTCACATAAGTGCAATTCCATGTTTTGGCTACACAGCAATTTAGATCAGGGAGTTAATGTGATAGAAAAACATAACTTGGCAAAAAAAAAAATTTGCTTTCCAGGTGGATCAATGTATAGTAAAGTGCACCTGAAACTGGTGTGTATATATACATATATATATATAGGTAGGGCTGCACCTGCACAGGGTGCAGTAGTCTTAAGTTTTGTAAATGTACAGAAGAATTTTGAAAATTCTACAATTGGTTATGCCAGAATTAATTAGAGCAATCTTTGATCAGTTTTCCTGAAAATCAACAGCTGTGCATACGACTGACTTTATTTGCACATGTAAATCTAAATATACCCCTAATTTCATTTTTTTCTTTTTAGCATGATGACCAGGAACTTGGGGGTAGTGTATTTTTACTTGTATAGTTCTAGAGCCATCGGGACACTGTAAAAGAAGCCAAACTTAGCTGTTTAAAAAGTGATTGAGCTAGAACTATTATGCATTTTTTCCATAAAACATAATTCAACACAAAATATACTTTGTTTGAAACTGTAGCCTTCCAAAGAAACATATTGATTTCCATTAGATTTTCTTGTGAGTGATCACAGCCACAGGGCAAAATTTTGGAGAGAGAAACTGCAGAAACACCAGAACCTCAAAGGACAAGATAATTTTATGGGTGTTGGGAAGCACTCTTCAAGAGATTAGAAATGGCTCCCGTGAGTGAATAGTCTGAGATTTATAAAAGCCACCTTTCAGTTACTAATTTCTATCAAATTGTTTGAACGCAAGCTACAGGAGGAGCATGAATTACCAAACATTTTGATGAAAGTAATTTAACAGGTCAGTTTAAGTAAACTAGTATTTACTCGATAATACTTTGTCTTACATAATATTGAGTTATTTTCTCATATTTAATATTATCCTTTTCTTCCTTATTCCCATAAGCTTTCTATGTTATTTCTTTATATTGCTTAAAAGCTATTATCTTCATCACAGGCATAGCTGCCTATTAGTTCTTTTTCTTTTTTTTCTTTTTCACATATCTCTTGAGGTTGTAAAATTTGTCCGAGGGTATATTGGCATCTCCTGCCAATAAAACCTATACACAATGGTTTTGCTGTTTCTGGAGTCAACAATTAGCCATAGAATCATAAAATCATAGAATCACCAGGTTGGAAGAGACTCACCAGATCTGTGAGTCCAACCATTCCCACCAATCTCTAAACCATGCCCTTCAGTACCTCATCCACCCTTACCTTAAACACCTCCAGGGAAGGTAAGTCAACCACCTCCCTAGGTAGACCGTTCCATTGCCTAATGACCCTTTCCGTGAAGAATTTTTTCCTTATGTTAAGCTTGAACCTTCCCTGGCAGAACTTGAGGGCATTCCCTCTTGTCTTGTCCCCTGTCACTTAGGATAAGAGGCCATTACCCTCCTCTCCACAACCTCCCTTCAGGTAGTTGTAGAGAGCATTGAGGTCTCCCCTCAGCCTCCTCTTCTCCAGGTTAAACAACCCCAGCTCTCTCAGTCGCTCCTCATAAGGCCTGTTCTCCAGCCCCTTCACCAGCTTTGTTGCTCTTCTCTGGACTCACTGCAGAGCCTCAACATCCTTCTTGTGGTGAGGGGCCCAGAACTGAACACAGGATTCAAGGAGTGGTCTCACCAGTGCCGAGTACAGAGGGAGAATAACCTCCTTGGACCTGCTGGTCACACCGTTTCTGATACAGGCCAGGATGCCATTTGCCTTCTTGGCCAATGCTGTGTCATGTTCAGTCAAGTCGGCTATCGACCAACACTCCCAGGTCCTTTTCCTCCTGGCAGCTTTCCAGCCAGGCTTCTCCCAGTCTGTAGCACTGTCTGAGTTTAAATAATCCAAACCTAATCTGAATGTTTCTCCTTTCTGCTTTTTCTTATCCCATGTGCTCTCTAAAATATCTGCAGAACATATACTTAATAGTGTGTAATTGATTTAATGATACAGAGCTCTGACTGAATCTAGAAGGACAGACCAATACATTCCAGCACAAGTGTAGAAATTAAGTGCTTTTAATGCTGGGAAAAAGGTATCAAATTTGATGAAAAATAATTCAACAAGAAATTTAAGAGATGACCTTTTGCTTTCTTCTTTTGGAGTGAATTTTTCCTCTGGGAAGTTTACTTGATTTGGAAAAAAACCCATGCTACTCATGCCTTCCCCAGTATTTTGTTTTAGGATGAACAAAGTATGTTTTCTATTATGGAAATTTTAATTTGTTATTTTGTTTCATTTTATAAAAAAAGCTTGACACATCTTTCTGTCTTCTTCCTGTTCACAGTCTGGTAATCAGATTTTAAAAAGCCCCAAATTTATGAAGAACTTGACTTTATATTCCACTTAAAATGTTGTGCTGAATATATGTAGTGCATTCACGTGGCTTGGCTCCATCTAGTCACTCTGCGCTGTGCTAAACTAACACCAGTCATACTGGACATTGGGCCACCTGGCCTTTACCAACTCCAGCTAAAAGCAATCGCTCTTTTTCTTAACTGGCAGGTGCCAGAAGTACACAGTCAGCATAGCTGTTGCAAGGCCATTTAATGCCTGTTACAGTCCCAGTCTCGAAATTAGTAATATCAGGATTCCAACCATCTTTAAATAACTCCTCAGAAATTTTTATTACCTAAGTTGATTTTTTACTTTAATCTTTACTAGTAGTTTTGTTCATAATTGTAACAAGCAAACACAAGCCTCCAAGGTGAGAGAATATTTAGGAAACTCCAGTTAAAAAATTGAACAGGCATCTTGTGGACAGAATGTAATCTACCAAAGGGGCATATTTGTGTAGCCACAGTGTTTTGTGGCTGTACCTGTCAAAGTTTAGCAGTTTCTCTTTGGCTTCAAGGTCTAAACAACCTTTCCAGATCACATTAGCAAAATTTTCAAATGATCCTGCTGGCTAAATTATAGTGATTGTCAAATACTTAGAATACATCTTCAAATATTCTTAAATTTATTTTGTTAGGGTTTGCCAAAGTCTTTAGTGGTGTCAAAGTCTTTGACACCAGGATTTTCTCCTGACTCCATCGGTATACTCTCTCATCCTATTCTGTCCTAGAGTTGGTTTGTTACAGGTGGTTAATGTTGATAATTGTGGTTTGGTGTTTACATTCTTCAGGAAGTGTGTAGCGTTTAAGTAGCTCAAGCAATTATTGAAAAAATATTTGTTAGAGCACCTTTTTTTTCAGTATGGGAGTATGCGGAGGTATGCAAGTGCCGTAATACTTGTACACATTTAACTTTAATGATTATAAATATAAAGCTTTTGTCTATCAGAGTAAGAACCATTGTGATAGGTCTCTCATAATATGAGCTACCTCAGAGACAGCAGGAGCAGAAGTAGTCTAGACTCATATAATCACAAATTCAACAAATTTCAATTATGGTACTTGAACTGGTTTGGAGCATTGGAAAAGATATCTAAAACTCTGTGAACATTTTAATAAATAGGGAGAGTTTTAATTCTGTTTTATACCTATACCAAAAGATAAATCTGCCATTGAAATGGCTTCCTTTTATGTGGTGGAGAACACTATGTCCTGCATCTTTGGCATGGTTTCCTGTAATTTAATTTAATTTTCCATCTGCCTTGTAGATCAGTCCACCAAGTTGTCCTTCTGCCCAGCTGGTATACTTCAGCAAGACCAGTAGCTGAGACAGTACTAGCCGCATTTTTCTCTGCTATTTCAACTTTGGTTTTCCTTCCAAACTGTAGTCTTAAAGCAAAGGCAGTATTTAAGGTACTTTTTTTTCATACTTACTTTAAATACTTATCTTCTTTCTAGTGATTCTTTGCCACTCTTCTTTCTAGTTTTTCTCTGCAGCAGCTTCCTTTCCTCCCCAACAGGTGCCAACTTGGCACTGTGCAGGCTTCCTCTGAACTTGGTGCTGTGGTTGTTTCCAGCACTGTTGAACAGGGAGCTCTTATGTGAGCAAGTGCAGCTGGAATTTTGCTCTCTCTTCTCCACGTTCTCTGCTCCCTTCCTTTCCCCCTACCTTCTCCTGCTCACTCTGCAGCCATGGTGCCCTCACAGCCTGCTGAGCTGGAGAGAGAGAGCGAGCACTTTGTCTCCTGCCAGTAGCAAACCTCGCACAAAGCTAGGCAGCGTGCCACAGCTGTCTTAGAGAGATGTTTGGTTCAATTAGGATAATATGCACTGCAAAGGTCTGCATAGCAGCTATGCATCTTTTCTAGCTGAAATGACAAACACAACTGCCACCAGTCTTCCCTCTTTCTTGGCTTTCTTTCTGCAAGAGCTTTAAAATAAAACCCAGTCTCCCTCATGAACTGCATATGAACATTTCTTCTAACATCCTTCCTTTAAGCCATAAACTTCTTCCTTTAAACCATAAACTTCTGCCATAGCTGATGGGACAATTGAGACAATTAATCTATTAAAGAAGTAATAACAATAGTGATATTAGAACTCTTTACTATGTTAGTGTTAAAATGTAATAAGATGGCACTACCGCCTGTTGGAATTTTACTGTCCTCTTATTGTATCTGAGCTATAAAAAATGGCACTGTGAAGTTTATTTTATTAAGAAAATCAGTTGTTTAAGTGAAAGAAGGATGCAAAAGGGATATATTGTCACTTGTTGTAAATTGGTTCTATTTTATAGCAAAGTTTTGTCCTTTACTCATTATTAACCAAAATATCATCACAGCAGATCTGCAAATGCATATTAGGAAAACGTTAATATTAGCTTTCATGTAAGCAGTAATATTAGCATGAATTTAGCATTAGTATTTTAATATGGGAAGTAATATAAGCTTTAGTATTGAGTTTTGGAGATGATAGAACAGAAGTTAACAGGAATGTAAATGGCTTACCCCAGGTAGTTGGTTGCTAGTGCTTTTGTACAAAGAATGAGACTGGAGAATGGGAAGTCTGTTTCTTGTCAACTGTTCTCTTGTTCTTGTCTTCCCCACACAATAATTTTGGGAGAGAGTCTGTGGGGAAAAAAAGATTCATTACTTCAGACCTTTCTCAGACCGCACAGATTCCAGTGTTAAGCTTGCATAAATGTAACATGGGCAACCAATGAAGTCTCGGTGAGAAAAGATTTGCAACATCAGGAGAAGCCCTAATACCAACAAAAGCATGTGTTAAAGTGCAGCTCATATATATTGTATGTCTGCTCGTAAATAGCTGTAAGTATGGTTATTAGTGATGGAGAAAGAATAAGACATGTAGAACCTCAGCACGTTATCTACTGCTGTATAAAAGTGATTGTGCTGGATATGTCACCTATACTTAGCCTCCTCGACTGGCACTGACTGAGTGTAGGAAAGAGATAGCTGCATCCTGTTGAAACAAACTGCAACTGTGTCCTAAAAACAAGAAAAGCACTGATGCAGTCACTCTGCCAGCTGAAACATTCTGCCTTAGATATGCTCGCACTTTCCTAAGGAATGGGATCTATTGTTGCTTCCTTGGCTGCACATGCAGATTTGATTCCCTGAATATTTAAATGGACACAGTCTGCAGGGAATCACATAGAGGAGTGCTATTCTGGGCTTGCCAGAATACTCCCTCTAATTACACCTTCCTCACTGCCACCCTTCATCACTGCTCTCTTTAATTTTCTAGTTCCCTTCTTTGAACTTGCTTAAGAAGCAAGTCTTCCCTTGTAGAGAGTAGAGAATTTGCAATGCTACATTTTAGTCTTAGTGTCTGAGCTGTGTGTTTAGCAATGTGTGGAAAGTTAGTAATTAAGTGTTTTTATCATGCATGCTCTACTATTTTAACTGTGCAGTGTTTCAAAGAAGTTGTATATTTTAATGAATGAAGAGATTAGCTGGCCTTTTAATTTCAATTTGTTATGTGCCATTAAATTTTGTGCAGATAAACCTATGGGGAAGGCAATAGGTTTAGTTTTGTGAGGACTATCTTGATGTAGTATAACTAACCTGTTCTGTGAGACAAGCAGAGAACAGGAGAGAACATGGTATCACCATTATGCAAGGTTTAACCATGACAACATGTTGATTAACTGAAATGTCGTATTACAAAATTAGACAAGGGGGAAAAAAACCACCACCACCAAAAATACTTCTTATCAAATCTGATGATTAACTTAATATTTGGATATGTAACTGAAACATTCCATTATGTATTCAGAGCTGGGTCATGCTCACAGATACACAGAAGATAAAAATGAATTGTGGAAAAATTAATGATACATGGGAATGATACATGATTAATTAATTATACATGGGAATGCAAAGCTAGTGTTGTGAGCATGACCAGGTCAATGCACATAATTATAAAGACAGATAAACAAGGAAATTAATGGATTCACCAGTCACAGGCATGGAAGAGACTTATCTGCCTAGGCAGAAAAATAAACTGCTAAATGTTCCCAGAAAGCATAATCAGTGTGACAGTTAAGTGCCTAGATTCAGAAGATGGGAAATGGCAGGAGTCTCTTCCTTCACCTCTTAGACTCTTGCACTGTTAGTTCCCTTATTCTCAGAAAATCGCATTTTGTCTCAAGACTTAATCTTTTAGTTAATGCTTTGCTAGTAAGAACAGAAAACCTTCATATGGCTGCATGTTTTGTATGCATATGTCTGTCTACAGAGATACAAAACTGCTTCTCTACTTGCTTGTTGATCATATGGACTCTGTCATTGCATTATAAGGTTTCTTTTTTCAGTCCCCAAGCCATTTGTTGGTGGTTGTTTTACTTTCAGTACTTGTTCATTTTTCTGGAAGGCTGAATACCAACCGTGCGGGTCAAAATGCCAGTACAGTGTATTACTAAGATCACGCCCACACTTAATAGTCTCTTTTTACACACTCAAGAGTCTTTGTTTATAACCCTTTTTAAAAAGTTTTTTAATTAATTTGTAGTAGGTAAAAGTATGAGGACCATAAAAGTCTCAGAGTCTGCAACTTCAAGACAGGCTACACTTTTCAAATACTTGAACCTATTCTATTATGCTAGGTTGTATTAAAAGGTGTGTGTGAGGTTGTTTGCTGAATTTTACTCTTCAAGTCTCAATGCAAAAGTACTTATTCTCATCATTACTATTCTGTTAGTGTGCATGCTGTCCTGAGATTGTACCTGAAAACATTTTTTTGTCTTTTGTTCAAAATAATATTTTAAAGATTAAATAGTGCTGCACTGAATAATTCCATAGCAGACTCTATTTGGAACAACTGAAGAATATCTACCCACCAACAGGTACTTTATTAGATATCTATGAATCTGTGTTTAGTTCATCTACTATGAGAGAAGACTTGTGTAGTCTTTCAGCAGTTTTCAGTCACCATGAAGCTTATATGGGCATGCATAATCCATGAAGGAATAGAGATAGGATATATGAGAGAGGTTATAAGGTACTGTTATGGTATTATACAGTGGTGTTTCTGCTAGGCTTTTTACCAGCTATACTACTTGGTTAAAATCATATGCTCCATTGAATAAGTTGTAGAAAAGAATCTGTTTTTACAGCTCTCCTGGAATTTTCTGAGGGTCAGAAAATAGCACACTCCTTTATCACTGCTGCCAAAGAAAGAATAGATGTCACTAATCTTGGTAGTGAGCATTGCTTACTTGACAAGTTAACAGGTTTTCCCAGTTCTTTCAACACCTGTCTAGACAACTGCCTAAATCAATTCCTAATGGACAGAATCTGACCAACAAGTGAAAATTATAGCTTATTTGATTGGTTTAGCTGTGTTTCCTTTTTCTCTTTTGTATGTTTCTCTGCTGTCCTTCCTGAAATTCATTACTGTCATGACAGCAAATAGTTTGAATGAAAGGACAGTTCACTCTAATTTTCTAGAGGGTTATGTACTAGTGTTTTCCATTTTACACACACATATGCAAAAAAAAATTTAAAAATACAGTATCATGCGTTTGAAATAGATTGAATCTCCACTGAAAAATCAACATTGTTTCCAGGCAGAAATCTAACGTACTCTTCTGATAGACGTAGTGGAAGTAAGATAGTATTGTTTTTGTTATTGTTGCTATTATTATTACTTTATTAGATGTTTTGTGCTTTAGGCAGAGGAGTGTGAGGTGGCAGTTGCTATGGAAACTAGTTTGAAAAATGTTACTGAGAATCAGTGAACCTACTTGTAAGACAGCTGTCACTGTGGACATAAATTAGACCTGTCCTCATTAGTTAGCTGCTCTCTTTGGGAAGGTGATGGTGTTAGTCTGACATTTTCCAAATTTAAGAGAGACATTTTCTTATGTAATTATCTTATTTAGAAGAACAGCATGACTGTTAATGGAGTAGAATTTTTCATTAATTTCTTCTTGTAATAAATTCTGATGCTGAGTAAAGTTTGTTTTCTCAGTATGCTGCTACAGAAAATAGGCTTTTTTGTTGTTGTTCTACAAATTCTAGTGGTATATATCCCACAAATATTATGTCCTTGCAATGATCAATTAAATGAATCATAGAATTGTTCAGATTGTGAAAGACCTTTCCTTAACCGAGTACTGCCAAGCTACCACTAACCCGTGTCCCTGTCACATATATATGCCTTTTAAATACCTCCAGGGATGGTGACTCAGCCCTGTCCCTGGGCAGCCTGTTTCAGTGCTTGACAGTTCTTTCATAGCTACAGCTGTTCTGTCCCATTAATCTTATACACCAACCTACTCTTCCTGTATCTCCATTATGCTTAGAGAGTCCATTTTAATCAGGTAGTGTCATCTTAGAGAATTTCTACTTTTGGGGAACTGAATACGGACTCCTAATTCTGTATTTTTCAGTAGTTCTTTACAAGACATTTCAACAGCTCTACAGTTTTGTTCCTAGGGAAGAGTTGGTTGTTCTGTTTTCACATCCTTGTGTGGTCTGAAACTTCTTATTGCTGTTTACTTTTTCCTTTCCAAACACTCTTTTTAAAGGAACATTTCATAGAATCATAGAACAATCAGGTTGGAAGAGACCCACCAGATCACCGAGTCCAACCATTCCTATCAAACACTAAACTATGCCCCTCAGTACATCATCCACCCATGCCTTAAGCACCTCCAGGGAAGGTGAATCAACCACCTCCCTGGGTAGCCTGTTCCATTACCCAATGACCCTTTCTGTGAAATTTTTTTTCCTAATGTTTAGCCTAAATCTCCCCTGGCAGAGCTTGAGGCCATTTCCTCTTGTCCTGTCCCCTGTCACTTGGGAGAAGAGACCAGCACCCTCCTCTCTACAACCTCCTTTCAGGTAGTTATAGAGAGCAATGAGGTCTCCCCTCAGCCTCCTCTTCTCCAGGCTAAACAACCCCAACTCTCTCAACCATTCCTCGTAAGGCCTGTTCTCCAGCCCCTTCACCAGCTTTGTTGCTCTTCTCTGGACTCACTGCAGAGCCTCAACATCCTTCTTGTGGTGAGAGGCTTAGAAATGAACACAGTATTCAAGGAGCGGTCTCACCAGTGCTGAGTACAGAGGGAAAACAACCTCCCTGGACCTGCTGGTCGTGCCATTTCTGATACAAGCCAGGATGCCTTAGGACTAAGTTCATCTTATGTAATCTATAGATGATAAATTTCCCCTACATCTGCTCCTTCCAAAAGGAGTTCTTAATTGATGATATTTCATCTTGCCTAGCTGGAGAAGTATTACTTATGTGATTTTTTGGTGTATTTTCATGATTTCGTACTTCTTCATTCTTTTTGTCTTTTCATCTTTTTTATCTTTTTTTTTTTTTCTGGCTAGTAGAATCAGTATGTTGATTGTCAGATATTTTCAGTGGGATGGGATAAGCCAATTCTTAACTATTCTCTATTTTATAATGTCTTGTTATAAAATACTGTAGGACTTTCTAATCAAGCTAAGAAAGGGAGCAACTGCTTTCTCCTTTTTTGAGAAGATAAAAGGAGATAATTATCCTAGGAAGCTGAGGTCAGCCAGATTTAAATTAGAAATAGGTACTTTAAACATGATTAAATGCTAGAATAAACTGTCATGGAAGGTGTATTTTCTCATCTTTTGATGTCATTTATATCACTTTTAGAAAATATGCCTTAGTCAAATACAAGTTAAACTTTCATTAAATGCAAATTAATGAGCTCAGTGTAAAGGCAAATTGGAGACAAATAGGAGGTCTGAATGCTCACTTAATCTTCATCTTTAATAAATCAGTAACAGTGCCATTTTCCCTTATTTCCCTCTCATTTATTTTATAATTCAAAAGTTAAAACTGACCATAAATAGTATTTTGGTAAAATAGTTTTTGTTGCTAGCTTGTGTATTTAAAAAGTATTTTATAGTGTTTGTAAAAATTCATGACAGCTGAGAGAAAAGCGCTTGAGTTGAATGTAGGAGACTGACACTGTCTCTATATTTCTATAGCAACTCCTCATGCAAACCTGTAGGCTGTGAAAAAAAGACACTGTAGCTTTGCTACCATGCTGCCACTTCATTATGTACTACCGTTAATGTATCTTGTCATCTCACTTGAAATTTCATTCCTGTAAGCAGGATCTAGTGTCAGGTATAATGATTTTTTTTCAGAACGTTGATAGCTGCTTACTTGAAGCAACATGGTTTGACAAATAACTTCATTATAAATGAGCCAATAGTCATGAGATTCTTAAAATATTTTGTTGCTAGGTAAAGGACTGGACTAGGTTAACTGAACCTGAACAGCTCTATCTCTATTTCTGATTCTTTCTACTAATGCAGTTATCTTCTTTGGTTTTATTCTTCAGCACAAATAAATGTACACATCTTCCTACCCTATTACATTCTTTTCTGCTCTGATAAGGTTGCAGGAGGAAAGCATTCAGATTAGTAAAGGGTTTAAATTGAACAAGATTAACCAATTTATGACACTTGTATT
Source organism: Piaya cayana (assembly GCA_013389865.1). NCBI lineage: Eukaryota > Metazoa > Chordata > Aves > Cuculiformes > Coccyzidae > Piaya > Piaya cayana. The sequence continues at coordinate 375,971 of WAAB01014831.1, read as the reverse complement.
TTAAAACTTTGTGCTTAATGACTATATGAGAAACTTTGATTTCATTTAGGTTCAAGATGCAACTTGTTATGATTGTTCGGTTGTCATTTTTCTACACCTGTATATTTATGTTAGCTGGTATAGTTGTTGACTGAATTTTGGTCACCAAACACTCATTTAATCATGCTGGTTTTCATTTAAAAATTGATTTTAATGATTCACAAATGGGGAGTTCTTTTGCTAAGCATAGTTTTGGTCATTCAATTCTTGGACCATGTTTATCAACGTTCCTACAGCTATATATCACAACTAGAAATCTGTGTCTAGTTCCAGCACACTTCTGATATCTGCTCCAATGCGTCAGTGCATGTTACTAGGAAGATTAACAAGTAAGTGAAACAATAGATCTGTTCATTATAGGCTAAAAACCCCTGGAGTACAGCCTTTCATCTACCCTGTGCTTTCTGTTAATAAAATTAATAGGAACAGCATTAACTCCTGTTGCAGTCACGGGCTTAAAGTACTGCAGAGACTTCCTATGGGATTCTATTTATGCAGGGATTTTTGATGGGTTCTAGAGGACTTATAAATTCAAATATCACGGGAATTATGTGGAAGATTCTAAAAATCTCGGCCATCTCCTTGTATCCCATTTCACTGGGACACTGAAAAAAAAAAAGGACAAAAGAAAAAAGAGGGAAAGAGAAAACCCCTCACGTTTGACGTTCTGTGCTTGGTTACTATAGTGATGAATACTCTATGAAAACCTACATGATTCTGACTGGAGTCCAGACTTGCAGATACTTGTCAGGAAAGAAAACAAGAGAAAGAGAATAAATTCAATAATATAAAATTGAAAGTTGGTGTGAACCATATCTATTTGGATTAAATTATTATCTGAATTTTAATCTGGATCTTATTTTTTTAATATTGATGTTACACAGTTCTTTCAGATGGATTTTAAGCACAGAAAACATGAGCACTCAGTGAGGCATGATGCAGGAAGACTAAATTTTGATTAAATTAAAAGTAGATTCCTGGCTGACATTCCCAGGTGGTGTGATACGTTCGATACTTAGTCTTTCCTCTTGTATTCTCCTTATCCAAGTGCAGGGACCATAACAATTAAATATTTTCACAGTAGTCTCCCTTTAAATCTTTAATACTCCAAGATATTTTTCTCCTTCTGTTTCCTTGTCTTTCCAGTAAAATTAATTCACCTTCTCCCAAAGTAGCTTGTGCACTGATTACTAGGTTGGATTCTGCTTCTGTACTCAATCCTGTAGCTTCCAGGTCCCCCACCGTGCAAGCATGGGGTGCTTCCAGTCCCTCTGCCAGATCTGAGGATTGCTGCAACTTCGTACCAGAGCTTTTTGTCCCTGGGGCAGTGACAGGAACTAGATGAGTCCTTTTGCTTTTTCTCCAAGGGTATCCTGCCCAAATTAGTTTTGTTCCTACTCAGCTGAATTGGGCATTTCTCTCCAATTTTCACTGCCATTCTGCTGATCTTTCCTGAAGTTTGTTTTTTAATATGGTTAGCTATTGTAGTCTTAAAGAATTTTCTTCTGTTGAGGTTTTTATCAAGAAGTTACAGTATTCATGTTTCATAGAAACACAGGAATTTATTGAACTTGTAATTAAAAATATGCTGAGAGTTGTATTGGTTTTCTTACCACCTGGTAAACGATAGTGTCAGAAGGTGCAGACAACCTTCTGCCTGGACTGTTTCAGACTATGGAACATGACAGACTTTAGTATTTCTTGGTCAAAGAGAATTACTCAGCCCCAAATAAAGCGATTCTTCATTCTATTGGGGAGCAAATGCTCTCTTTTTTTGCTTAGAAAATTCAGGCTTTTAAAGTCTCAAATTGCCACTAGGGTATAAAAAATGATGAGAAAACCATAAATGAGATCTCTTGATGTAGTATGATATGCTTTTCTCATTCCGTTTTATCAAAACCTTTCTGATCTAGGACCTGTCCCTCTGTCCCACAGCTGAGCCCTCAGAATTAGGCCATGAGCAGGTATCCTGTCTCCTGCCTCTACTGCAGGTCTCCTGACAGCTCTGGTTCTGGGTCCTCATTGTCTAAGTATCTGGCAGCATGGAGCTGCCCAGGATCACAGGTGTGGGCTCTCAGCTCCTCAGTATGGAGTGTTAAGGGTGTGATACCCCAAAGATTTCGGCATCTTGTCCATGAAGTGATTTTACTTACAGAGACTAGAAATACGGAAAATAAGAGTCTGGCTTTTTAGCAGTAATTGCAAATCTGGGTTATTATTTATAACAACTATGTGTGTAGGTCATGTAGAACTTGAACAGATGACTTGTACAATGTCACATCCAAATGATCCAGACCTGCATTTACTGTGTGGTCACATGTACAGTCTTCTTAGTTGGGTGTTTTGATGACTTCTTTATCTCAAAGCCTGTATTAATGTAGCTATAACAGTCCTCCTTTGTCACTATGTCGTCTTGGTCTGCAAAAGTCACTCTAAATGAGATCAGTAACTTCTATGTACTGAAACTCTTAACTAAGATAGCAACAGCAGCTCCAGTCCCCTCACACTCCCACCCTGCGCTGAGCTGAGGTACTTAATGCCTTCTTTGCCTCAGTCTTTAATTGTAAAGAAAATTGTTCCCCCTGTGTACAAACTCTGGAACTAGAGGAGCAAAATGAGGCTCCCATGGTCCAAGAGGAGGTGGTCACAGCCTTGCTTGCCCAACTAGACACCCACAAGTCTATGGGGCCAGATGGGATTCAAGCTAGGGTATTGAGGGAGCTGGCGGATGTGCTGGCCAAACCCCTTTCCATCATCTTCCAACAGTCCTGGAAGACTGGGGAAGTTCCACTGGACTGGAGGCTGGCTGATGTTGTGCCCATCTACAAAAAGGGTTGCACGGAGGATCCAAGGAACTACAGGCCTGTCAGTCTGACCTCAGTGCCAGGGAAAGTCATGGAGCAGGTGATCTTGAGTGCTATCATGAAGCACATGCAAGAGAACCGGGTGATCAGGCCCAGTCAACACGGGTTCATGAAAGGCAAGTCTTGCCAAACTAACCTGATCTCCTTCTATAACAAAGTGACTCTACTACTGGACGAGGGAAAGGCTGTGGATGTGGTCTTCCTGGACTTCAGTAAAGCCTTTGACACAGTTTCTCACAGCAATCTGCTTAAGAAACTGTCAGCCTCTGGTCTGGACAGGCACACACTCTCCTGGGTGGAAAGCTGGTTGGATGGCCGGGCCCAGAGAGTGGTGGTAAATGGAGTTAAATCCAGCTGGAGGCCAGTTACA
>WAAB01014831.1:270667-372394 GCA_013389865.1 Piaya cayana | reverse complement strand
TGTTTAGCCTGGAGAAGAGGAGGCTGAGGGGAGACCTCATTGCTCTCTACAACTACCTGAAAGGAGGTTGTAGAGAGGAGGGAGCTGGCTTCTCCTCCCAAGTGACAGGGGACAGGACAAGAGGGAATGGCCTCAAGCTCCACCAGGGGAGATTTAGGCTGGACATTAGGAGGAAGTTTTTCACAGAAAGGGTCACTGGGCATTGGAACAGGCTACCCAGGGAGGTGGTTGATTCACCTTCCCTGGAGGTGTTTAAGGCTTTGGTGGATGATGTGCTGAGGGGCATGGCTTAGTGTTTGATAGGAATGGTTGGACTCGGTGATCTGGTGGGTCTCTTCCAACCTGGTGATCCTATGATTCTAAGAAATAAAAGATGGCAAGTCTCCTCCTCTTTACGGTCCTTCAGCTACTTTTAAACAGGGAGCATATTTAGAGGTTGTTTCATTTTGGGGAAAGCTGTAATAATCAGTATTTTTTCAAAATATACAAACCATCCCAAACTAGGAATTAATGATCTTGGGAAAATTTCTTTCTGAATCCCGTGTTTAGTTTCTGCTGTGAGGCATGAATATTGAAGTGCATTATATTGTTATATTTATTAGGTACATTGAACTCATCCATTCAATTGTCTCTTAATCCTTTTTTGTTTAATTCTTACATTTACATTTTATATGCAAAATATGTAAATATAAATAAATTTAGTTTTCTTCTCACTCTGATTTAGGTTGGAAGTGAAAGGTTATATACTTTGCCATCTCTATAATATTTTGATATGCTATGTTTACCAGTGCTGGAGCAAGTCAATTCTTTAGGTGTAGGTGCCATGGCATGGAACAGGTGATATTACAGCCTCATGCTGTAATATCAGTCTCTTCTGAAATTTTTGTAGGTGATGCACTGCAAAATTACACCCAGCATAACATCACTTAGGAGACCTCATATCCACTGAACTAAGTCAGTCATTGTAGCTTAAATAAGGAAGTAATATGTTTTGGAGTGTTAAAAATCCAAAGCAGTTAAAATGTTTGTTTTGTTGTGTTTAACTGGACGAGTTGTGAAGCTGGTGAGTTCTGGCTAATGGCTGGCTGATGGGTGAGGGAGACTAATGAAGTCTTCAAAAGGTCTATTATTAGTTCAGATAGTTTGTAGAGAAGACTGCTGGTCTGCTTTGAGAACATGGAGTTTTATTAGATACCATGGCACAGCTTAAAGGTTTAGTTTATTAAGCTAACTTACTTATGCGAAGTGCCTATACTTTTAAGCTTCACGTAAAGTAAATTAGTGCCTTCTGAAAATGGGACTTACAGGTCATGTCTTAGACTTGTGAAAACCTGACTTTTAAAAATAAGTTATTTTTCTCTTCAAGCAGTTCTTCATGTGACACTAATTAAATATTTTGGTGGTGGTGACTCATTTGATAGAGAGGTAAATGTCTAGCTGGTAAAACCACTTGGCAGTAACTTCAAGTAAAAGAAATTGATCTGAATAGATATCTCTTTGTTATCTCAACACTTTACTAAAATTATAATTTAAAAATAGATAATTAAGGAAATTGAGTGAGTTTTTTAGAGTTAACTAGCTCAAATAATGAACTCAAAATAGTCTGAAAAGGTGGTAATAGCTAACCTATTGAAAATTATTGTTTCATTAATTATCCCATTTCAGCATTTCTGTCTTACCAGAAATAACATGCTCTAAATGAGAGTGTTCCTAGAGATGCGCATTTTTTCTGTATCAAAAAAATGCTGTGCACTGTACTGATATTGTTTTTAAATGGTTGATCCATAAAAGAGAAAGTTTGAATTCTGTCCCGAACTTCCCTTTTCTATACTGAAGCAGAGTACTCAGGGGAAGAATTCTTCAAGGTTGTTTTTTTTTTTTTTTTTTTTTTCTTTAGACATCAGTTTTTGGTCACTGTTGAAATACAGGACGAAGGATGCATACGGCTGTTCTCATATTTTTTATCTTTTTTTTTTTTTTTAAAGTGGAACCTCGACTCTTGCTGGAAGTCTGTTCTAGAATATCATTCCTGTCATCATTTAAAAATCTTTTTAATATTCATCCTCCTTCCAGTTTATAGAATTTCTTGATGATTGTATCTTTTATGCAGAACACTTGTAGCTTCTTATTTAGAAAAACAGTCAACCAACTTGCTTTAAAGACCTGATATTGTAAACCATTTTTTAATTTCCTCACTAATCTATCTGGATGTAGTTCCATTTATTGCTACCATCAATTTGCATTGTTCCTTTTTTTTAAGGTTTTAATTTCATTGACTACTTTTTTCAGCTGTTGAGGTTTTTGATGCCTTTCTTTGTCAGACTGAAAAGGCTTTGAAATGTTAAATGTTTCTTGGTTTTGTACTTCTCTAGAACATTAGCAAATGAATCATATTCCTGCTTTTTTTTCTTAAGCTTTTCTTAAAGACTGTAGAAGGGAAGGCATCCTTCAAGAAGGTGCAATGAGAAGGACTCTCCTCTTCTTTGGCAATGAAGAAGTTACATTAGATCCAGAAAACAACCTGTCTAAGGAGGTACAGGGTTCCTCTGAACCTGTTGGTGTTACACAGGAGAGTCACAAATTAGGATAAATAAGCCTGATGCACACAATTGTAAGGTCTAGAAGATAATTTTAAAGGATTTGCAATTCTAGTATCTTAAGAAAACAAGAAACCCTCAAATTAAAAAAAAATTGTCACTTTTATTTTTTTATAGATTTAGTGTTTTAGAGGCATGGTGTAGACTAATGAAGAAAATAGCCAAGTGCTGTTTTTCAAGACATGTTTCTAGATCATTTATTTCTTTCTACTCTGTATGTATATTTGCATATACTAATAAGGAACATTGAGCCTCAAGGACATAACTGCAGTTTCAGAATGTATTTCCCCAAATCTGAGAATGGGTAGTTTGAAATTGTTTTTATATTAAGTCCTAGCCTGCTGTAGAGAGAATGATGTTATAAAATCCTCCTCTCACCTGGAAATTCAATGAAATTAATGAGTTGCCTTAATATTGGTGTGATTTTTAGTGTTGTTGCTTTTTTAAAAGATTTTATTTGAAAGAAACATAAATAATGTGTTAGTAATAGCATTATGCTCATCCATATTGATAATAGGAGCCGTGTTGCTTCTGTTGTGGGTGTGGTGTTGATCCTGGCTGGACACCAAGCCGCTCTATCACTGTCTCCTCAGCTGGACAGGGGAGAGAAAATATAACAATATCACAAAAGTTTCATGGGTCAAGATAAGGACTGTGAGGGATCACTCAATTACCATCATGGGTAAAACAAACTGAACTTGGAGAAATTAATTTATTGTATTACTAAGTATATCAGAGTAGAGTAATGACAAATAAAACCAAATCTTAAAATGCCTTTCCCTCACCTCTCCCTTCTTCTCAGGGTCAACTTTTCTCCTGAGTTTCTCTACCTTCTCCCACTGCAGTGGCCCAAGTGGATGGGGAATATGGATTTTAGCCCTGCTCCAGCATGGGCTCCTCTCTCTACAGGTCCACAGATCCTGCCTGGAGCCTGCTCCAGTGTGGGCTGTCTGAGGGGTCACATCGACCTGTTCTGGTGTGGTGTTCTCCACAGGCTAGAGAGGGACAGTCTGCCTCACTATGGTCTTCTCCAAGGGCTGCACGGGAATCTCTGCTCTGGTGACCAAAACACCACCTCCCGCTCCTTCTTTATTGACCTCGGTATCAACATAGTAATTTTGCTCACATATTCTCACTCTTCTCTCTGCTGCTGTTTCAGCAAGGCAGGTTTTTTTTTCCATCTCTTCTTAAATATATTGTCCAGAGGTGTTCCCACCAGTCGTTGATTGTCTTGACCTTGGCCAATAGCGATCCAGCTTGGAGCTGGCTGGCAGTGACTCTATTGGACTTCAGGGAAACTTATAGCAGCTTCTCACAGAAGCCATCCCTTTAGCCCCCTTGCTACCAAAACCTTGTAATGCAAACCTGATTATACAGGCAAAACAGTTGTTCCTGCATGTAAGATAATAACGACCTGCAGTTTTGTGGTAAGAAGTTTCTTTCCCTTACTCTCATTAGCAGACATACTGAATTTAGGCTAATCTTAGAGATGAACCTCACCATATTAATTCTATAAATTACTTTTCAGTGAGAGGGTTAAAAAATGATATCAGAATCCCAGATGGAAACAAAGCAAATATTGGGCAAAAAAGGACAATGTTATTAGTGTTGTTTAAAAGGTTACAGTCTTTAGTGTCTGTGTGTAAACTGGCCATTATCAGTAACCTAACAACTCTGATGCAGGAGGTTATAGCTTTAACACCTGCCTATATATATTGTAGTTTATACACATATGTCTGCTATATTTCAGGCCACATGACAGAGTCTTCTGACTTAGTGAAGCTGTTGGAATTATTTGCCCAAAAATATTTATAGGTCTCATTTCAAGTTATGAAAGCAAAGCAGTATTTAGAAAGTCTCTATGTACTACAAAGTCTCAACAAGAAGAAAGTACTACAGCCTTGTTAAGATATTTAAGTAGAGCAATTCCTGTTTCTGAGAGGGTGATCAGAAGCAGAATTTTAAAAGATATGAAGAAATAAATAGTAATTGGATATTTGATTGTGATATGCATAAGGATATTAGTTTTTTAGAAAGGCCCAAATATGTCTCAGTTAATTCAGACTAAAAATGGAGAATACTATGATAATCCCTGATTTTGAGCATGCTGAAGCTTTTAATACTTTAGTGCATTCAAGATGTTGCAGGTAAGCTAGACTAGACTTAAAAATAGGTGTGAATATCTTGGAAACAGTGTCCTGTCTAAAAGGCACTGAGTGGTCTAAATATGCTGCTGCCACTAGATGTCATGCTGTGATCATCTCGTGATGCATAAGCAATTGCCAAAGATGCTGAAGGAAGGAACAGTACCTCTTTAACGTATGTTTGTGTCTGAAAAGGCAATTTTTTCAATCTGTAATTGCCATGTGGCTACCCAACCTACTCTAAGTCGACCTGCTTGAGCAATGGTGGTTGAAAGTAGGTGATCTCCAGGGGCAACTTCCAACCTGTTCTGTGGCTTTCCATTTTCACATTGAGCTAGCATTGTGAATAATTAAAAACCAAACAAAACAAAACCCCAGGACATAAAACCCCTAGGCCTTGTGGTCATAGGCTTTAATTGTCAAATAGCAGCAAACTTCTGATAGGATTTTTTTTTATGAAACAAAAAAGCTTTCTTTTCACCTTATACTGTATGTCTTAAGAGATGACGAAGTAGATTTATTGACTTACCACAATTAGAGAAGCAGAAGTTTCTCATTCCTTTGATTTGGTATTTTCTTTAGTAATCTGTGTGAAGTAGTAATGAGTGTACTTGTACAAGATACTATCTTGGGAGGAATAGTGGATGCTTGGTGAGACAGGATTAGAATGTAACATTTTCTTGAATTTTACAGGAAGAAATGATCTAAAAAGGAAACCATACAAAATTGTGTGAAGGTAAATGAAAATGCTGCATGTAAAAAAAAAACACACATACAGAAGTACAAAATATATATGAAGTGATTAGTGCAGCATTCATAATTACCTTGGGACTTACAGGAGACAAGATACTATAAATATTTTGCTGTTGCAAGATAGTCAAATCTGTTGGTGTTTCTGGATTGTTGCATGGTTTGGTTCATATGTCAGTGATGAGGACGGGGCCTTATGGAGCAATATATCCCCTTGTTTGTAGTGCAGTAGAGATATGTAGGCAGCTTGGAGAGGGTCCTGCAACATATAGCAATAGTATCTTGAAGGTAAGGAAAGAAAGGTTAGACCTAGATGGAAAGACAAACATGGGAGAGGCCAAGGCTTTAAAATAATTTCATTCCAATAATGTTATTGCCTTAAAAATAAGATCTGTGTGGTACATTGTTTGATATGGAACAAGTTTGTAGCTGTGGAAACAGCCTCAAGTAGTACATTTTAATTCTTCTAAGGTGAAAATGCTGAGATGTAATAATAAAAGAAAAGTCCTCAATAAATTTGCCATTATCAACATTTAAGACTATTTTTAGTTACAGAATCACAGAACCATAGACTTGTGTGGGTTGGAGAAGATCCTTATAATCAAGTCCAATTGTAAACCTAACACTGCCAAACCCACCACTAAACCACATCCTGAAGCACTACATCTACATACCTTTTAAATACCTCCAGGGATGGTGACTCAACCACTTCCCTGGGCAGACTATTTTAGTGACTGATAACCCTTTCAGTGAAGTAATATTTCCTAATATCTGTTTTAAACATCCCCTGGTGCAACTTGAATCTATTTCCAGTTGTCCTATTAGTTGTTACTTGGGAAAAGAGACCAACGCCAGCCTTGCTACAACCTCCTTCAGTTAGCTGTGAAGAGGAATATGTTCTCCCCTCAGCCTCCTTTTCTCCAGACTGAATAACCCCAGTCTCCTCAGCTGTTCCTCTTTAGAATTATTCTCTAGACCACTGATCAGCTTCATTAGCCTTCTTTGTGCATGTCTAAGGACCTCAATGTCTTTCTGGCAGCGAGGGGCTCAAAACTGACCACAGTATTTGAGGTGCACTGATAGTTCCAACAATATCTCAAAATATTTAGACCAAAGAACAGCTCCTTGAGCAATCTGGTGGCTGGTTACCTCTCTGGATCACCAGGTATCTGCTAGCCTGGGCTTCAGTTTCTGTCAGTCTTGCCTGTTGTTGGAGTATTCTCATTTAAAAAAATAATAATAATACAGGTTGTTATACTCAACTGAGCAATGCAACTGCCTTTAGGTCTGTGCTCTAAACTGGATTTCAGTTTGGGAAGAAAACGCCCCATAAGCCTTTTAAGAGAAAAGATTTCCTTTAACTTTCATCTTTGTCATTCATAACTCCATGATCAGTGGTAGTCCTTCGAATTTTGAAAGTGCTCACTGTAATTTGCTGCTAAAATTTAATTAATAGCAGACATAGAAAATTGGATGCTTTGCTAAAACATAAACTTTGTCCTAGTCGCCTTTTCTGTTGTGCAGTCTGCTTTGGAGCAAACCATCTAAACACAAAAGGTTTGCATAATCTGAATGAACTCTGAGAAGACACTCTAATGTTGCATCTTTCTGAGTCTTGTCACAATGTTCAACCCATCAGAGACTTATATTTTGCAAGTATTAGAGAAGGCTGTTAGAAGCTGCATTTTAACAGTCTTTCTCTTGGGAATTTTCTGACAATGGTGTGTCCTTGGTTCTCAGAGCATGTCTTTGCTGAATTGAATTAATAGGCTATGAATGCATTGCAAACATCCTGGAACGATTGCTTGTAAAGCCAGTTATTAGGAGCTTGCCTCTCTCTGTGTCTTTGATTGATCTGGGATAGGTTGAACGACCATAGTATTATTTGCAATGTTAGGTATGAAACACTACTGCTGTCACATATATATCTTGCTGCCAATATGACATGCTTTTATGCATAACACAATGTGTTTAGAACAGAGAGTCTTGTGCTGTCCCTGCTAAAACTCTTCGGCTTTCAGTGGGATTTCAGTGATTTACTGAATTGTTTCACCAAGACTAGAAGAACAACAGTAATGTCTTCCTTTTTAAGAAAATTTCCTGGTTTTTCTGTTTTGGTTCAGAAGTCAACCTTTCAAACAAAGTTAGTATACTGTGATTTTCATATGGACTTTGTGAAGGAAATAGTAGGAGTAAAAAATCTCAATCTGGAATGACAGTTACATTTGCTTTTAGTAAAATAAGACTCGGGCAAGAACTACTGCTGGACTAGAGCAAGAACTACTGAGTAGTGGGAGAAGTGAGGAAATACTATTTTGTCTAATGTAAAATTTAGGACACCTGGGAGTGGTAAGTCATGAAAACTGAATGCAAGCAGAGAAAACATACATATTTCACAAAAATATGTGCCTTGTTCGAGTTTTAGGATGCCTTTCTGTCCAACATTTACATCATTGTTGTTTTCTTTTTCTGAACAATGCGGTAAGACACTTGTGTAAAGTTTCCATGATTCGAAGCCATAGCACAGTATTTTTCAAATACTGAATTTCTGCCTGCTTGGTCAAGTTGATTGGTTTCTATGATTTCACTCAATGTTTTCGAGCATACAATGGAGCTGAGGTCTCCCTTCTGAAATAGGTCTCAGTTTAGCCATAAAATAGGGTTGCTATAAAGGTGACAGGTATAATAATGGCTTATTACAAAACAGATCTTGGCTGCATAGTTTTAACTTTAAATATAATACACAGGTTAGAAAAATATATTGTTTATTTGATTGATACGTTGCTAGTCCATGTGCAGTTTTAACTACCAAGCTAAACAAAACATGAAAAATCCCCCAATTGTGGGGAATTGTGTTAGTAGAAATGACTGGAAAAGATACAATTAAACAGATAACGCAACACAGCATATTTATGATAAAGTGATTGATGAAGCTGATAAGGTATGTTTTTGTGTGTAATTATTGACAACACTGAGGCAGAGATGAGAGAACAGATTTAGAGGAGGAAGTAGAGATTTCCTGGAAGATTAAAGAGAAAATGTTTGATGATACATGCTGCTTTAGGACTCCTATGTCTAAATGATGGGGGTAGAAATAATGTTTGTGAAGCTCAAGGTGAATGGGTTGCCTGTGAAGTACAGAAAAGCATTGTTTTTGTTCCATGTGCTGTTTGTGTGGACTTGGACTTCTGAGCTTCACAAATTTTCTGTCTTGGCATTTTTCTTGCTTCATTTTGAATTCTATGTCATCACAGATAGTAATCTATTCTCTGTAAGCTACAGTCAGGACTGGGTGACATCCTCTGTTTAGCTTATTCTGGATTTTTCATCAGTTTCTTTCTGAGGTTTAATCTTGGTTTGCAGTTACAAACTTGTGCGTTATGCCCATCTTGGCCCTGGAAAATAGCAAGATAGGTCCTCAGCCTTAGATTATTCACAAACTTTTCATCCTTTTTATTCTCTCATATAAAACCCATATTCTCTCTGCTCCTTTTTACTTAAAGTGCAAAATGCAAGAGTGCAGCTTCACCACCTTTTTGCCTTGCTTTATCATTGCTTGTTGTGAAACAGTAGCCATGGGTTTCACAGTGAACATTAATGTTCTTCAGCTGCCCTGATCATGCAGCTTCATTGTATAGCTGGACCACAAACTGCTCCAGACCTTCTTTCAGGCAGGACTTTAACCTGTTTTGCTTTTGTTATAATGGCTCATCAATGAAAACAACCGGAAAGTATGACTTTGCTTCTAATTAACTGGTGGTGTAGAACATATGTACCACAGTCATTCCAGATAACTCTTAAGAAATCGTTCTAAAGGTGTGATTCCTCATGAGCAACACTGCCACATGCTCAGGTTTCATTTACAATAGTCTGTGACTCTTTCTGAAAATAATTTCTGAATGAGTACATATGCAAAGCAACTCTGCTGTGTGTGCACAGTGATTTTGGTGCATTGAAGGTACATCAAGCCTGTTAAAACTCTCATGCATCTGCATGAGAGGAGATCTGCATGAGAAATGAGGTGGAATCCCTGGATTCCTGACCAGGAAATCTGATGACTGCCAGTCCTGGTTTAGACCCCTTCTCCTGCCAGGTCAATAACTAAACTGGGCAGCTTTAGACCTAATCCCAGCCCCTCACAGGAAAGGGAAATGAGAGGAAGAAAGACTTTTGGGTTGGAAATTAAAACAGCTTTAATGAAACAATAATAATTATAAAGGAACAATGCTATTAATAAGAAAATAATAAAATATATATAAGTATACAAAATCAATTCAGACTTCCCAGATGACCACTATGTTACCACTGATGGTGGAGGGCAGGTGTGGAGAAAGTCCTGGACTAGGTTCAGCTGCAGACAGGGGCTGTACTCAGACACTGGATTCAGACGCTTGATTCAGGAATACATTGATGGGTTTGGGGCAGACAGACAGAAGTTCTCCCTGAACATCAGCCATTGAAAAATAGAGGCTGACTTTTGTGATCCCTATGTTTTTATACTGAGTATTATGTGTATGGCATGGAATACTCTGCTGGTCAGATTTGAGTAACCTGTCCTGTCCGATCCTCCCTGTGGCTGCAACTCTCACCAACTCTAGGCTGCTCTTGATTTACACAGGAGTAAGTGTGAACACTGGCCTCTCTACTTACCAATGCCCCTTTAGGTTGATGATAACTATCAGGCTTATCACTTCTAGAGGCAGTCACTGTCTGAAACACTGTGGTGTTGACTTTCAGAAACTGAAGTTACTCATAAGAGGCTTAAATGAAAAGTCAGAGAATATGTTCTGCTTTAGCTCAAACCAGAATACTGAAGTAAAAGACATTTATTCCCATATTTAGATTCAACAAAGGCAGATTTTAAAATTTGCTTAGGTGTAACATTCCCATCATTATTACTACATTTAAAAAATATTGATCTGAAATGCTTAGCATCAGAAATCCCTGGGCAGGGATAGTAAAATGTACTTCCGTTACGTCTGTACCGTTATATCAGTCTGGGAACCACAGAAGTCAGGAAAAAGATTGCCTGTTTGTTTTTTACTGCTTTCTCTCTTTGCCTAACAGCATGCTCAAACAAATATTCTCTTTGTAGCTTCCTCTGCTGCAGTTTGGAAAAACAGATCAGCACAATGAAGTAGAAGAGGAAGGAAAAATGCATTCATTTTGATGGCAGCATTGAAAAATAATGGAAGGAAAAATAAAGTTTCAGGATCAGCTCAAACAGTTCTGCTCTTATTCTCAAACTGATCAATGTAATGACAAGTCATTCTTTAAAATATTTTTAATTACTCAATATAACTATTTGTCCTATTAATTTATGTAAATTTCAAAAAAAATCTGTTATAAATGAAGTACCTTATTTTAAAAAATCTCATGCAAAATATTATGATGTCTCAAACACTTTTTTGTAAATAAAACCACAATCAGTATTTGAAATGTTCCATTTTTATCTCAAAATATTAATTTAATTGTATTTTGACTAGAACATTTATAAATTGAATTTAGATTAACTTTTTCTCCAAAATTTGGTTTTAAAAAATATTCTGCTTATCAGGAAACAGCCAGCATACAGAGTTAAAATGAGAACCAAAAAAGAGGACAGGGAGGAAATCTATGTTTCTACTGTGTAGGGAATTTAAAAAAAAATATCAGTTTTTCATGTTACACTTTCTTTACAAATCAAGCTGTAGGCTCAAGGACTACCTATATTTATGGAAAATAACTGAGCAGCATTGAACATGAGATACATCACAATGGTTTAAATTGCAGGAATATGTAGCACACTGGCTCTTGATATTTCAGATTGTCATGCTGCCATGCACGCTGTGCCTGACATGGGTTAACAAAGTCTTAATGCTGCCAGTCTAGTACCTATAGTCACCATGGAACAAATGGGAAATATCTTATTCAAATAATGGAAGTGTGGCATATCTATTTACAGTTGGTATTTACAATTACCACAGCTTGTGCTGAGCAGGCTTTCTGAGTAATTTCATTTACACAAACCACCCTTGCCCCCCTCTGGAGGAATTCACTTTTCTGTACTGGACCATTTCTGTATTAATGACAGAAGTTTTAATCTATTCAACTACTGCAATTAGTTAACTTCTAAAAGTCATCATCTTCCTTCTCACTTCTTACTTTCTCTCTGCTTTTTCTCTTTTCTGCTTCATCATTGTTCAAGACTAACTTTAGTCCCACTGACTCTGAATATACTTTGATATCAGACAATTGTCTCTTAAAAAGCCCGGTATTTTCCTCTTCCTCTTTCCCTCTTCTAGATGCTGATATCAACATTAAAGAAGCACATATGATTTCCTGATGCTGAATTCAGAATTCACTGAATGCAAGGACTGTCACTGTTCCTCCTTAACCCTATGCCAGCAATGCAGTTTACATGTATCTAGTTCTATGTATGTTATTGTAGGGAGAATGCAGTGTGGTGGAATGAAGGTGGATAAATAATATTTTTCCATACTGCTCTTATTGTGTTGAAGCAGTGCATAACCACAGACACTGAAACTCAATAATTCTTTTAATACTTTCATTCCTTTCATCCCATGGCAATAGTTCTGAGGTGTTGTTTATTTTGCTTGCTGATGAAATTAGTTTTGTCATCAAATTAGTAGTAGTATAACATACCTGGCTTTATATCTGCCATGCTTTAGCCTCAGCCCGCCACAAAGCACCATGTGGCCACTCACTCCTCCCACACCACCCTCACCCCACAATGGAATGGGAAGCGGAAAATAAAAAGAAAGGGTAAAACTCTGTCCCAGTTGAAACCCACCTTGCAATTTACAATTCATTTACATTAAAGTTATCCTTTGACATTTGTTCTTAAGAATAAAAGAGAGTAAAGGGTTAAAAATTTGTGTGTGTATTATAACTTTTATTGTGTGCAACTGAAGCCATGTAACTTCATGCCTAAGCTTTGAAAATTGATGTTTAGAGAATTGACAAAAGATTGTTCACTCAGTCCACAGCACAACCAGAAATATAATGAAAATAATTATATGTGTCCTTACATTTCTTTCTATAAGGCATCATTTCCTTGCCTAAATTTACAAAAAGTAATGTTTGAAAATATTGAGTTTGGAAACAAATTAAGAATCCATCTTTGTATTTGTCCACAAAGAAGTAGAACAACTTTTTAAATTATCATAAAATATTCTGTTGTCCTTTTATAAAGAACTGAATTTTCAAAAGTCCTGGCAAAATTAACGGATCTCTGAAATATTGTGGTACCTGGAAGAAATCTGTTTCTCACAGCATTCTGCTTAAGAAACTGGCTACCTCTAGCCTGGACAGTCACACACTCTCCTGGGTGGAAAACTGATTGGATGTCTGGGCCTGAAGAGCTGTGGTAAATGGAGCTTACCTCCAGTTGGAGGCCAGTCACAAGTGGTGTCCCTGAGGACTCAGTGCTGGGTCTAGTCCTGTTCGATATGACAGGTTGCTGACCTTGTATCTGCCTAGGTCTGCTAATATGAAGGACTGGGAGGACAGACTTATGGCAATGGTTGAGAAAGCCAATTGATTAGAAACACAGCTTTAGTTGTGTTGAGCTTCTTGTGCGGGTCATACTTGCACACATTGGAGAGAGGTGCCAAGACTTCATTTTGGAGAGAACTCAGATTTGAAATGAGAAGGTTGACAGTGATTGTTTGTTTGTTATGGATCAAACATCTACAAAAATCCCAGTTCACACTGGAATGATGAGTGACATCTTACTGAGGGAATGGATAGAGGAATATAAAAAGAGAACATCAATTAAGAATCACAAGAGTTGAATGAATAGAATGCAAAATTTTGGACAAAAAGTGTTTTAAGTGGCTATCAGACTAAGCAGGATGAGAGAGGAAACCTCATTCTAAGCTTTGATCAGGAAAAGATTGTTTGGAAACAGCTGGAAAATGACCTTTATCTATGCCATGCAGATGTTTTATGTTGATCTGAGAAGGTACTGCTCCCCCAGGTCAGTTGTAAGTGTAGTCCTTGGGGTCCCTGCTGAAATTGCCAGTAGGAAATATATTTGCCTGTTATGAACTGGTCTAAAGATCCCCATTCATCTCTTAGAAGTCATCAGATAGTCTCTAGTAGTAACAGTGTCAGTAATAACAAAGATAAATCTTGACTAAGTCCTATTAGAAGGCAGGCTTGACTTTAAATCTATTTAAAAAATATGTATTAAAGGGAAAAAAATCCTGAAGCAAGTTACCCTTATCTCCTCTTCTAACATATCTGCCTGTTTGGTGTGGATATTTGGCACTGAAAAAAACTCTGCCAATTTAGAGAAAAGGTTTATGATATTTCCTTCAGATGCTTTTAAGAAACTTGTTGGGGTAGTGGAATTTTTTCAACTGGGGCATTAAGAACTTATCTGCCACTGAAAAAATAACAACAAAAATAATTATTTGATAGCTTTTACAGACCATTTAGAGATGTTTGGTTTTGTACCTGCACAGATAACTAGAAGTTTCTCAATATTCATTGATTAAGAGTTTGAATATTTGTCCACAATTTGACTCCAAAACCTAGAGGACTGAGGAAAACAGTAAGGCAGACTAATAGAACTCAAAGAGGAGAGTTTGACTCTGTCATGGTCTCCACTATGTTTTCTTGTGAAAAATTCATTCTTCATTCCTAGCACTTTTTAATTGACCATGAATGTATTTAAAGAAAATAAGTGTAAAGTTTTCTATATGCACAGAAAGTAGGATGAGTGTAGTATAAAGCATAATATAAAGTATAAATTATCCTATAAAAACTCTGCGTGTGAAAGAGTTTTGATTTTCTAATGCTTACAACCCTTGAAGTTATTTTTTCTTAAATGCAAATCATACGCAAAAAACATCTCCAAAAGTAAGTGCACATTATTTCCTGGAATAGTCATAACAAAGTTTTTCTTCTACTGAAATGTGAGGCATATATCCACTGTATCTACTAACCTTTTTTTTTTAAGAATTGCTTTCGATTGAAGACTTCAGGACAATTGTTCAACCTTATGAGTAATTCCTAGTGCCTTTTTGAGATGAAAGCAATAATAAACTGTTTGAAGTATTGGATTAGACCTGCAGAAAGCTTACAGACATTGATGTGCTGATAAGCATGACCACATAAACTCTGCCTGGCAGCTTCTTTACACTTATTTTTTTCTGGTTCTCATCCAGCAGGGTTGGTACTTTAATTTGACAAATATTTTAGTTGTTTGCTAAAACTATTACCTTACCTGTTGAGGATATTCTACTTTCCATTTGCAAATACTGCCATAGACATGTATAGCTACATGAATTCTCAACATACTACAAATTATTTAGACTTATTTCAATGCCAAATTATGGCAGTGAGGAAGCTCAGAAACTGTAGAGACATTTAGACATTTTCCAAAATTAGACTTGAATAGGATGAAGGAACCTAGAGCTGTAAAAAGGAAAAGGGATGGAAAAGCCCTTATTTTGCCGCTTGTTAAAAAATTCTAATTAATTTCTTAGGCCAAATTTGGTGTTAGTTCTGACTCATGTTGACAGACATAAAGACATCAGAATTTGTAGATACTTATGGGATCAATTTTTGTTATATTAACACATGCATTTCAGATTATAATTCTTTGTGGCATGTGGTATTAAAGGTACAAATCCTGATCTAAGGACCATATAAATTAAAATCACTAGGAATAAAATAAGATGCCAACAGTCCAATAATGTGTATCTTCTATGAATGTTGATAGATTTTCTCTGCCAGCAAGTAATGAATCGTATAGTGATTTCTTTTACCAAGAAGAATACTGTCTCCACTGAACGTGTGGTTATCTCTAGTCAAGACAGGCAGTGCTGTTTAAATATCTTGATAGTTTTATAAGCCTTATTCTGGGAAGAATGTTCATATCATTAGCCTGACTGAATATGCTGTCAACTGATTTTGGACATAAGGTTTGAGCTTTGTGAAAAGAAAGTATGTTTCATGGTGTGCCACACTTCCCCAGAGTATTGCCTAATACTAAAAACAAACACAAACCTATGTACATACCTCTCTAGGAATTAAAAATATTATGTTTCTTATTATATTAGCACTATTGCCAGTGGCAGACTTGCTGCAGGATGGTACCCTGAGAAAGGTATTTTGTTTAAGTGCTTTGGTAGTTTCTCTATTCTGTCTTTACAACAGCAACTGGATTTCAACAGAGCTTCATACTTTATGAAAGCATAACACAGGTGGTAATGGGTGCAGTCTGGACTTAAAAGAAATACAAAGAGGAAAAACCTCTTATATAGTGACATCAAAAGATATTCCATAAGTCAAAATTACTTGGTTATTGAGAAAAGAATGTGTAGTAGCAAATGTGTTCTTGAGTTGCCAGAAATCCTGTTTACTTGGCAATAGCTTTATATTCATTGTAAATTAATGTAGATGCTAATGATCCATAAAATTAAATGAAATACACATGAAATATGCAAATGACAGAAATATGATGCACTATGCCTTCATCTAGCTTTATACATCATGTTAAAAAGAAATAAAAAAGAAGGAACCACACAATGACAAGTAAACATTGACTTTCTGTGAACAGAAGAGTCTTAACTATTCTTATGCATTTGGGACGGCATTTGGAAATGTCACACATTAGCCACAAGACTCCTTTTAAAAAGAAATCCAAATAAAAAAGAACTTAATTCAGGTTTGAGATAGATGGCCATCACTTGAGCGAACTGTTCTGCTTATAAAGCTTGGACAGAAAAAGAATGACTAGGAAGCAGCAATTCTGTGAAGGCTTAACTAGCACTAGAACAAGTGTAGGGAAAATAGCCTACACTTGTACATACATAAGATAGGAAAGTGAATGCCTATACCACAGCTCATCCTCATTGTCAACATATCTGGGGTGCTTATTTTTTAATTAATTAAAATAAAAATATTTGTATAAGGGTATGACAATTTATTTGCTTTATAAATAGATCTTGTTGCTGTTTGAGAAAGTGAAAGAAGAAAGCAGAGATAAGTGAGGATGAGAGAAAGCTCATAACCTACTTGTCATCCTTAGGAGTAAAAGACACTTACAGTATCAAAGTAAAAAGAAATATTGTATGTGAAGGAATGAGCACTTTCTCCACAGTAATTTCAATTCAGGGAAATGCATCAGAATTTGAAGGTATGTTTGAATACATTTCTTTCTCTGAAGAAGGGAAGTGCCTCTGCTTTTTTCTGTTTGGATGTATGAAGTCTGACAGCTAGATTTCAATTTAATAAATGAATTTAAGTAAAGATGCATGGGAAAAAATGTACTTGTGCTTTTGCCCTGTTTCTCAAAAAAAGAAGTAATGGAGGTGTATAATGAACAGTGGGGTTCATGCTTTTGCTGCTTTACATTTTATATCTGAATCTAACACAGTCTTGAATGTTCATATCTGACTACCCAAAAAGAAGGCTGGGTAATGCAGTTAAAGGGAATAAAGCACTCCTTTGATCATTAGAGATTCACGGGCATTTTAACAGCAGTCTGACCATCATTATTTCTTCCAGCCATTCTGGTTATTATGTAGGAAATAGACCATTGCTTCATTTTGCATCACTTCACAATTTATAGTCATAAATGCCTTTTATTAGTCAAAGATCTCAGGCTATAGTAATAAAGTGGAAATACAGTGACTGGGGCAGTGAGCTTCTGGGCTAAGACTCCTAAGCTAAAGGGAAGACAGAAACAATTAAGAAAGATGTCCCTTCATTCTCCCAGTGAGATAAAGCTGCCTGCATGCCCTTACCGTTTACCTTGATTGCCAATTGATTTCCAAAATTAATTTCTCTATAATCTCTTATTTTATGAACAGAGTTAGTTCTGAATTAAACTACCAAATCTTGGCATTTCTGAATTTCAGTCTCCTGGTAGCACGACTGAACTCTGTGCACATGCTGTGATATAAGAGAGGCTGTTTACTCTATGGCATGCTTCAGCTTTACTGTGTTAAAATGCCAGATCTGGAACTAGTTTTGAAGGCTTCTTGGGTAGTTACCTTCCTCAAAATAGCTGAGCTTAGCTCAGTATCCAAACTCAATAGGCAGGATCCTGACATTTAGATACCAAAAGTACAGCTTCACAGTTAAGTTCAAAAATGGTCTAAAACTGGTATTCCCAGAAGCCAGCCCAACTGGCTGTAATTATGACAACGTAATTGTCATATCTATTGGAAGTATAAATTCTGACTTTTTGCCCCTACCCCAGTCCTGCTGAATTCCTTGACCTATTATAATTCCAAATACATTTACTTAACATCTTCCTCTTTTTCCAAAACAATAATTAGATTTCCTTTGCTTTACTAAATTCTTGACTTCCATTTAATTTCTGGTGCTAAATTTTGAAACAAGAAAACGAAACACCTTTAACTGGTGCTGTGTTCATCACTGCAAGACTGGTTCATGACTTCTGTATTTTAATTTCCTATAGGTAAATAAAAATATTAGTGATAGAATTACTCTTAACAGTGTTAATATCTTTTTTTCCCAGACACTTTAATCTAAAGAATTCCTTATTCTGAGGAAATAAATCTGAATGTCACAGAAATTTTCTCCAATGGCCAGACTATGTCTATATTTCCCTTTGTCAGTAACTACTTTTCGAATTGTAGTTGTTACTGAATAAGTACCACTCCTACATCTTTTACTCAAAAGTGGACTGATAATTCAAAAAGGATCAATAAATATATAATACTTCAAACTTACTAACCTTTTCTCATTAGGATCATCATCTACTAATGGTGGCTGGTTCCATGAGAATAGCATTCTACTTCTTGCTAACCATTCCAATTATGTTTCAGAGCTCCCTTTAAGTATAACATCAGAATCAATATGTTATGCTATCTATACTATTTCAATACTCACAAGCAATGTCCTTTTAAAGAAAACTTTTCCAAATAGTTATCCTTTCTTACCTTCAAAAAAAGTTACTTCTGTGACTCATGGAGCAAGAGTAGAAGAACAGAATACCAAAGGGCAGAGCAAGTAAATATAGTTAGTTTTCTTGTTTTTAAACTTGTCTTAATAGTGTCTGTAGTGAAAAGGCAATGTCCCAGAGTGAGATACAGAAAAGAATAAATAAGTGGGCAGGTAAAAGTCTGAAAAATTTGTATTAGTGATCTCATTTTGATTTGATGAGCAGATCATTGGCTTACCAGACCATTACTTGATTTGATGCTGTTATTTTTATCTTTCAAAAAAATCAATAGATGCTGGTGTCTCACTGCTTCTGTGGGATCAGTGGGAGCTACAGATATCTAGCATCTAGAACAATCCTTGTGGTTCTCAAGATTTGAAACTCCATATGAAAATGAAATTTTCCTTATATTGTGCATTTGAAAATAAAAATTTGACAGTTACTGCAGATAGGTTATCTTAAACCTTCACAGATAAATGCCCTACAAAGTTCAAATCATGAGATTGTTCATTTAGCTTGATGATTTTCTCTTTGAAGTTATACATGAATGAACAGATGGCAAGCATTCCAAGCCCCTGACTTTTCAGATTAAGACTGCGGTTCATTAGTGCAGAAGAAATAATCTATTCTCTCTGAGTTAGGACATCTTAGTATCAGGCTTGATCAGAAAGATTCATTAAACAGGAAAAGATGCAAAAGGAGTTTCTGTTGATACTGACTGCTCATATTGAAATGTATGGCCTAATGAATATAGTAGAGGACTTGGGTTCTGTTCTTGAATTTGTCACTAAATTACTTCAAGCAAGTGATGCGATCATTCATTCTTGATTCCTCCATCTATGAAATGTTGAATCCTTCTCCAGGGTAGCATAAAATCCAGCCAATACTTTAAAAGCATCATTAGTTTCAGAGGCACAAAACTCTTGCACATTAATGTGTGTTGTGTGTTGTGTATTAATCTGGAGAAAACAGAGCAGGAGCCTTACAGCCAAAGTTTAGTATGCTTTCCTTTTCTTCTCTGGACAAAGATAGCACAAGAAGTATTTCAGAAAACATTTTGCTTTATGCGTGGAGGGAAAGGAGTGGGGTAAAAGAAAGAGCTACTCTGCAGGAATAGATGCAAGAGATGGACTGCTTATTTCAAACCTACTTAGAGTTTCAGATTCTGCTTGTTTGAGCAATTCCAGTTCTGCGAAAGATGAAATGACTAAGTGAATAGTAGGCAGCAGAAAACAGGACTACTGTTCAGTGGCCTGTCTCTCAGTATGGCTTAGTTCCCACGGATGTTGAAATAGTCACAGGACAGTTCTGAATCATGTAGAGTAACTGTATTGAGAATTGAGGAAATGACAGAGGCTGGGTTGGAGAGGAGGAGAGATATTTTTCAGATGAAATTAGAGGAAGTTTTGTAGTGAGTAGGTTACTGTTATTGGAAGTTGAATGTGAAAGAAAGGTAAAGCAAGGATTATTACTACTTCCTTTGTACTATTTTTGTTTCACTGTGATGTGTGGAGGCTTCATGGAAACTACAATAGTTGTGGAGTGGTATATTTTTTATGCCAACTTATTTGTGTCAAGAACTTGCCACTTTACTTGAGTCAGTTGCTGAGAGGAGCTGCTCTAGAGTTGGCCTTATCTGCAGCAAAGCAGCAGGTCTTGGCAGATCTTGGTGCAGTGGAGTTTTTTCTGAGGCAGGGAAGCACCAGGAGAGTAGAGGGACCTGCCAGGAGCCAACAGCTCTTGTGGGAGCCATTGACAAGGTGTGAGCATTGCCAAAGCAACAGTGACCCCCTCACCTACAAAAAGCAATCTAAGGAGCACCAGTGATCAGAAGCGCTGTGACCAAAGCAGGCAAACAGAGTGGTGTATTAGCCAGAGTGTGGCATGACTGTCTGGTGGCAGAGCTACAAGACAAAGGAAAAGTTTAAGGAGCATCAGGGAGTCAGAACAAGATAGAATGGTGGAGACAGGCTCTGCCTTCTCTGAGACAGAAACAGGCACCAGAGAGACAGAAACAGGCACCAGAAAAAAAAACCCAAACAAACAAGGTCAAGGGCATACCATATCCCTTCACCACCAGGCTGAAAGCATTGCCTCAAAGGAAAGGAGTGAATGACGACACGGCTATGCTTAGGGTGGCAGGTGAACACCCTCCTTGCCCACTTCACCTTCCCAAGTACCTCTATGTTTAAGCATGAGGCTCTGGATGTGGAAGCCCAGTCAATGGAAGATGAGGATGGTGGCCAATCTACCAATCTACACCAGAGGTGCCACCAAGGTCAGAAGGGCCTACGCTCTGTATCAAAACCATTTCCACAAGGAAGAAAAAGCAGGTTATAGTTGTAGGTGACTTGTTTCTGAGGGGAACAGAAGGTAAAATATGATGGACAGACCCTCCCCCTTAGGGAGGTATGCTGCCTCCATGGGGTCTGGGTTAAGGACATTGCTAGGAAACTTCCTAGCCTGGTACAGCCCTTGAATTATTACACATTGTAACTCTTCCATGTTGGTAGGTGATGAAGCTTCAATGGGTAATCCAAGGGCAATGAAGACAGACTTCAGGGCCTTTGGATGGCTAACAAGGGCATCTGGAGCACAGGTTATTTTCTCCTCTCTCCTTCCAGATGCAGGTAGCAACACTGGAAGAAACAGATGCACACAGACTATTAATACATGTCTCCATGTCTGGTGTCATTGCTACAGTTTTGGGTTCTTCAATAATGGAGTGGCTCACATAGCATGATACTTGCTGGTGTCTGATGGGATTCATTTTTCTCAAAGGGCAAAGAGGATCTTTGCTCAGGAGCTTGCAGGGTTCATTGTCAGACATTTAAACTTGACTTGAAAGGTAGATGGGATAATATCAAGCTTGCCTGAGACAAGCAGAGGGATGACATGGCAGTGTTAGAGGGATGGGGTGCTAGCAAGAGCCTTATTCTGTGTCTCTGAGACATGCTGCATATACCGGAGCAAAGCTGAAGTTATACAGAGATGAACCAGAGGCTCCTGAGGTGAGGTAAATGACAGTAAGAATGTTTCTGTAAATATATTAGCAGTAAAAGGAGAGCTAAGGAGAATCTCCATTGTTTATTTGATGCAGCAGGAAACTTAGTGACAAAGGATGAAGTACTGTTTCCTTTGCCTCAATCTTTAATAGTAAGACCAGTTGCTCTCTGGGTACCCATTCCCAGAGCTGGAAGACAGGGACAGGGACCAGACTGGAGCCGCCATAATTCATGAGGATATGGTTAGTGACCTGCTTCACCACTTAGACATGCACAAGTCTATTGGTCTGGGTAAGACCCAGCCAAGGATACTGAGGGAGTTGATGGAAGTGCTCACCAAGCAACCAGCAGTCCTGGCTAACTGGGGAGGTCCAGCTGACTGGAGGTTGGTGAATGTGACCCCAGTCTACAAGTAGGGCCAGAAAGAGGATCTGGAGAATTACAAGCCTGTCATTCTGACCCCAGTGCCACAAAAAGTTTTGCAGCAGATAATCTTGAGTACCGTCATACTCATTCAACATAGGTTTAGGAAAGGCAGGTTCTGCTTGGCTAACCTTATCTCCTTTTATGACAAGATGACGTGCTTAGTAGATGAGGGAAGGTCTGTGGATGTTGTTTACCTGGGATTTAGTAAAACCTTTGACACCATTTCACACAGCATTCTCCTGTAAAAGCTGGTTGCTCATGGCTTAGATGAGTGTACTCTTTGCTGAGTAAACACTGGCTGGCTGGTCATGCCTGAAGAGTTGTGGTGAATGGAGCTGAATCCAGTTGACAGTCACAAGTGGTGTTCCCCAGGGCTCAGTGTTAGTGATTCTGTTTAATATCTTTATCATTGATCTCGATGAAGGGATTGATTGCAAATGACATCAAGTTGGGCAAGTGTTGATCTGCTCTAGGGAAGGACGGTTCTATGGAAGGATCTGGACAGGCTGCATAGATGGTATTAAACCAGACTTCCAAGACACCACTAGTGTTCAGGCTTTTTTACCACCTGCACAGTTGAAGAAGGAAGGTTTGCTTGATACCTGTGCAGTGATCTGGAGGTCAACAAGGTTCCTCAGGGTGAAATCAGATAGCAGGATTTATTTTGGACACAATAAAAATAATTAGACCAAAAAAACCACTTGCATGCACTGCCAAGAGGGGTGACTTCCTAAAGTTGCAAAACCAGATTTCAGTCTGGTCAGGTTATGATCTGACACCTTAAATACAGCTGAGGCCACTCAAATTTGATCTGACACACACACAATGCTGTTAAACATAGTAAGATAAATGAGAGAGAGAGAGAGAGAGAGAGAGTAGGGGAAAAAGAAAAAAGAGAGAGAGAGAGAGAGAGAAAAGGAATAGTTCACCACTCCAATGGGCAGCAGCAGTTTCCTGGGAGCACACGGTCTCTTCAGTAGCAGCCAGAGTGGTCCAGGCTGGTTCGACCAGAGTGATGAGTGCGTGCACCATGTGCCTCCTTGCAAATTCTTTTATAGGGCAAGTCCATGCTCCATTAGCCTGCAAGGGTTAGTCTTGCTGTGTGTATGCAGAAGCTTCTTTGGGCAGGTCTCCAGGGCAGTCAGATGGGTGCACGGAAGGGCAGTGCCCACTGCTGCACCTCCTCCCCACGCTATAGCAGCCAGCTCAGGACAGCGAATTCTCCCTGCCAGGTGAAAGAGAGGGAGAAAAGGGAGAGAGCACCAGCTGCTGTGCCTCCTCCCCTGTGCTGCTCATTTCCAGCACTAAAGACAAGAGCAAAAATAGCTCAGACAATATTCTAAGACTGGTTTTTGGAGAGGATCTGCTGCTGCAACCTCCTCCCCCACCTGCTGCTCACTGCTAGTGCCACAACAACAGTGCAAATAGCTAGCTCTCAGACAAATATTTAAGACAAGCAAAGAAGTAAAGTTGGTCTTTACAGATGGACTGAGGCCAACTGTAAGGGATTCAACAAGGCTGTGACAGATCCTACACTTGTGTTATAACAACCTTGTGCAATGCTATAGACTTGGGAATAAATGGCATGGTGGAAAAGGACCTGGGTCTTTTGGTTGACAGCCAGTTGAACATGAGCCAGCGGTGTGCCTAGGTGGCCAAGAAGACCAAGAGCAACCTGCCTTGTATCAGAAATATTGTGGCCAGCAGGACTAGGGAAATCATTGTCACCCTGTGCTCGACATTGGTGAGGCCACATTTTGAATACTATGTTCTG
Source organism: Piaya cayana (assembly GCA_013389865.1). Taxonomy (NCBI): domain Eukaryota; kingdom Metazoa; phylum Chordata; class Aves; order Cuculiformes; family Coccyzidae; genus Piaya; species Piaya cayana. The sequence continues at coordinate 348,770 of WAAB01014831.1, read as the reverse complement.
GTTTGGGCCCCTCACTACAAGAAAGACATCAAAGTGCTGGAGTATGTCCAAAGAAGTTGATGAGGGTTCTAGAGCACAAGTCATATGAGGAGCAGCTAAGGGAACTGATGTTCTTCAGTCTGCAGAAAAGGAGGCTGAGTAAAGACCTTATTGTTCTTTACAACTACCTGAAATAAGTTTGTAGTGAGGTGGGTGTAGTAAGGGAGTCTCTTCTCCCAGCTAATGAGCAATAGAATGAGAGGAAATGACCTCAAGTTGTGTCAGGGGAATTTTAAACTAGATATCAGGAAATATGACTTCACTAAATGGGTTATCAGGCAGTGGAACGGGCTGCCCAGGGAAGTGGCTGAATCACCATCCCTAGGGGCATTTAAAAGATGTGTGTAGATGTGGCACTTAAGGATGTGGTTTAGCGGTGAACTTGGTAATGTTGGATTTATAGTTGGACTCGATAATCTAAAAGTTCTTTCCCAACCTACACAATTTTGTGATCCTGTGATTTTGTAACTTGAACAGAGGTTAAATTAAGGGGATGTACATTAAGGGGAAATATGCTGGATTTACAAATTGAGTTTTATGAGCTTCCTGGGCTATCATAAATTGTCAGAAGTTTTCAATCCTTGTACTCAGAAGATTCAGAGAAAAATCCATATTTTAAGGTGTACTGTTACATGTTTTGGTGTGCTTTTGGGGTTCAAAGTACCTCTCAGCATCTCTTGCAGGTCTTACTGTTATCAAGGAATTTGTGTTTTGTTGGTCAGTGACATCTTTCTGAATGGATACTTCCTAGTATCTTGGTAGAACTGTTACTCTTTTAAAGTCATCTTCCCCAAAGCTTTTCAGCTGGTTCCTTTTACTGGCTGATATGGACTTTGACAACTTATGCTTGGTCCTAGACTTAAGAATATGTTCCTCTTAATTATATCTTGTATTTGTTAATGCTTGTGTAATTCTCTCCCATATCCTAGTGTTTAATGTTGGGTAAAATTATTTAGTGACTTCAACAATATATCTATATATTTAAAAATTTATATTCTTAAATCTCTCTGTATATTTGTGATTTGAGAGATAAGTAGACCTGTTAGCAGCACAAAGATTTTCACCTTTATCTCCCTGGTACACTGGAAAGTCGTTAGAATCAGCTTAAAACTTGCTTTTATGGGAAACAAATAATTAAAGTTTCTTTCCTGACAAATTGATTTGAACTGAACAACCCCTGAACTGCTAAAAATTCACTAGACAAAGTGAAGACACAATGAGTTCATATCAAGCTTTCGTCATTCATCATCAAGCTAATCTGATACATCATTTTTTTCACTCAGTAATAATTGTTCTCATTCAGTCTCTGTTCTTTTATTGGTATTCTATTTTACTTTTGGTAAACTAATCTTATAAAGAGAAGTAGTTGGGATTTTTCTTGTGCCTTGGAGCAACCCATGAGCTATGCTACAGCACAGCATACAGTGCTGTCCTTGCTTGGGAGTGTGCCCCTTGTAGGAATTTATCAGAGCTACTCACTCTTAGCTTGTAGCAGGTGATTATCATGCTACCTCTGGAACACGAGGGACTAATTTGTGCATTCTACAGCAAAGCTTTTCTTGCAATGAATTTCTCCTCCTTTGAGGTACATGAGTAAAAGAACCACAGGACTGCTATACTTTTCCCACACAAATAGTAACTTTTGCCCTAAAGAAAGATGGATGCATATTCACATTATGTATTCACATTTTTCCAGGCTGATAACTGTTTTTACTACTGTTACTTGTTCCATGCTCATAATTTAAAAAAAATACCACCACGAAATGCAATGGCTTAGTATGACTTGTATCATCTTTCTGCATTAAGAAAGAAGATAGTTTAATCTGATGGATCTGTAGTATGTGTGTGTCTGTGCATATTGCTATCCCCATAAAGATGCAGAAATAGTACCCATTTACATGCTTCCGTATGCACTTCATCTGCTGATTTGTTTAGTAAAATGCCATGTTGACACAACTGTGGTCAAGGTAGCAGGACCTTTTAAAGTAATACCTGTATTACTTGTGGGGCTACAGACAAGTGTGCTCTAATCAGAGCAGTATTGTTTTTTCCACTTTTCTGTTCACAAACAGAACAAGTGTTGAAGGTGTTGGGGGGTGGAAAACAATCCTATGGAAAATGTGTGAAGTAAGATTTTTCAGACTCAGTCCAGCATCTTAATTGGAAGATTTTCTTCTTGCTGGCAGTGGGTCTTCTTGCCCTGCTCCTCTAGCTTTCCATTTCAAATTGCAGTATCCTTGCTGTGCTTGCAGTATGAATAAATCTATACTGGAAATACAGTTTTTGGGCTGGAGGTGGAATTTATCATTAAGATTTGATGAGGAAGTTACAGCAGTCCTCTAGACACTATCATGAATAAATCTTGGATTTGACACCAACTGCAGTTTTAGAATTGTAATTTTTAACTGATACAATTATTTAAATCATTAAAACATAAATGTGATTATGACTTTTGTTATGGCTTTTTATTATAAAACATATGTTTCATTATGACTTTCTCTGATTCTTCATTTTGGAAGGAAGAACTCTGTGTGTAGCTGTATGGACTTCATATCTGTTCAATTTAGAAATAAGCAGTCTTGTTCTTAATGTCTTCTAAATTGCACAAGAAAATAATTTTGGCAATTAGTCATTGAATTTTTCAAACCCTTGGGGTCATTGGCATTATATCAATGAGGAATGTAGCATAACTACTTTTAAAATGCAGCTTGAATTGTAACTTTTCAGTGAAACCAAACAACTTTCCTCTGTATTTGCTTCAATCTAGTGATGGCGAAGTGATAGCAAGCACATTGTTATGGACATCCCCCCTCCCAGGTAATTAAATTTTGGAAAAATACCACCCCCCCTTTTTTTTTGTACGCTATCTTCCTGTTATTTCTTCTGGTTTAACGTATCTCAAACAATTGTGAATACACAGCTGATTCTTCCACCCCACTAATCCATGTTTATAGCTTTTAAGTTTTTTCGTTAATTGTCAAAATGTAGGCAACATACATACACATGTGTATATGCAGTACACATACTGTCATGATTACCTTTTGACAGATATGTATACGTTCTCACTTTAGGAAGACATTTGAGTTTATTTCATGAAGATACAATTCATTCAGCTCATTAAATCCTACACAGGATAAAACAGAAAATCTGCTTGCACAATGTTGAATTCTCTCTGTGACTCAGACAACTCATCACCTTCCCCCAGCTTGTTGAGTCATTAAGCAGATTGTTTCTTAATACTAACCTTATTTGGATAACCTTGATTACATTCAATAGTTTGTATATGTGAGATAGATGGTATGTTTCTGTAGAATGTTTTATTTCAAATTCAGTGTCAGGATACTGTATTGTTGGTACTTAAGTAAAGTTGCAGAGAAATTAGATAACTATTTGGTCAAATTGTAAAGCAAAAGCCTCACTGGTGATCAGTTTTAGGGGCATCAGAGTGCCTGATTATGTGAAAGAACACTGCTCACAGGAAGAAACTTGTATCTTTTCTATACTCAGTTTTGCCTGACATTTTTTTCTGCCTGTATCTGTTGCCTGATTTAAAGGAAACCTTGGTATAAGTTTCCTTCAAGCTTTTCTTCTTCCTTGCTGTTATGACTCAAATAAAGGGAAATTAGGAGGTCATAAATGTTCCATAATCCCTTCAGGCTAAATTAAGTTGAAATGACACAAAAAGATCAGATAAAAGTTTTATTTATTATGGCAGTAATAAAGCCGAACAGGGAAACCATAGTGGCAGGTGGCTTGGGTTCTACCAAAGCATTTATAAGAAAGCAGGGAAAAGGAAACGAAAGGGAAAGAAAAGAAGAAAAAAAAAGAGATAAAGTTATCACTGCTCTTGGATCCCATGATGATGGCTGTGACAATGATGAGATGGCTGTGACAAAGTTGTTTTGTTTATGGGCACGCATCAGTGATATATTGACAGTGTTATTTATAAATCGGGATCCTTTTCCCATTTCCATGTATTTCCATGGTAGGTGGTCAGGGATACAGTTTGGTGTGCTTGCACATGGCCCATTTTGAAATGTTCTGGAAATGAGTCTGGGATCTGTGGGGGTCTTTGGTGGTCTCACAATCTCCCTGACAGAATAACTGTTCTGTGACTTTTCTCAGCACACAGGTGCAATTTTTGGTGATCTCTCCTTCCCCCACCAAGTTCACATTTTAAACGTTGCCTATTGCTTCTCCACAAAGCTTCGTTATCTGCATGTCACCATGGTAACTTAGTGCAGGCTGTTTGAAACCTCAAGTTTGCAAAAGTTCCTTCTTAGGACAATTGTTTAAGACATTTCAAATTAATTATCCTTCACACTATTCTAGCTGTTATCATGTTGTCCTACAAATTCCTGAATACTCAGACTGATCTATTAATTTGCAATTTCTTTCTCATAGATGTTTTAGGAGGTCTGTTCCACTGGTCTCAAAGGTTCCCCTTTCAGCTATTTCGGTCATTAATAAAAGAATAAGCCTTGCCTGGTGTTCTGTATCTAGTTGTAAGCAACACTGAGGAAAAACGTATGTCTCCTTTTGATTATGGAGTATTAAAGTAATGGGAAAACAAAGTGCAGTTTTTCTGACCCTTTGTTAATTCCCAACTGATATGTCAAAACAATTTCAACTTGCTACTATGGCCCATAATAAAACTCACAGAAGTAGTGAACTACAAAATATGAACTGAACTTTGTTTTGCTCCAGTTTTCCACAGATTTTCTCTTAATGAGAAGAGAATTAAAAAAAATAGAGAGCTTTTCTTGTGTTTGCTCCTTTTCCCACTGCTACAGGTTTGTTTCATCTGGCCTCTTTTCCTGTTTAGCATGTGATATAGAGCAGTAAATAAAGAAAACAGGAACATAACAAGGGAAAGAAAAATAAAATGTGCAAGAAATTGCTGTATTTTTCTAATAAAAAGAAATCAGTGTAGTTTTGGCATAAAAGTTTATCTTTTTATGCTAAAAAGCATTGTTTTAAAATGCTCAGCATCATATAAGATGGCTTTTTAATAGCACTATTAGATTCTTTTCAGAATAGAACTGTGTTCCTACAAATACTTCATCCTCTAAAAAGGTGTTCAATGGTGTAATGGAGTAAGTAATCTTTTGAGCTTACTAGTGATACAAATTTAAAATCGACATGGTTTGTGTATTACATTTCACTGAGAGATATCCCAGTAAATACTGTATGTAAGCAAATCCCTGTCTACATATATTGCTCTTTGAACAGCTTTTTATTGTTCTGCCTTTTCCCCTATTATAAACATAGAAGCATAACATTGTCAACTTGCAAGCATATTTTGGCTTTTTGTCATAATGTGATACAGAATCACTAGATGGCATCATAGCAGGCTGGTATAGAGTTGTTGCTTAAATATAGTTCCATTTCCAAGTGAGATCCAGTAAAGGTGTAAAGCTATTCTGTGGACAACAATGTGAAAATTGGAAGCGATATATAAATATCTAATTTCCTTTCTAAGTGAATTGGTATCATTTAAAAATACACGAATGAGCAGAAATCCTGAATCAATAGTGATATATTAAAAGGTAAGTAATTAAAATTGTGACTAAGATAAGATTTCCAGTTTTTCATTACTAGATCCTTCTCTTATCCTTTGTGTGACCTGCAGCTCATCTTGTATTATTTGCTCCTAATTCTTGTTTCTTGTGGAAAGATTCTTGTTGAAGTATCCACAGAAAATGTATCATTTATAAGTAGCCCAATTTTTTCTAAACCGATCAGTGAATATATGTTTTTTCCTTTGTCTTCCACTGAAAACATACTCAAAATGCACTTTTTTTTGGAAATTACACAATTAGTTCCTAGATTTTAGTGAAAATTCATTTGCTAATTGTATAGATGTCTGGAGAAGGCAGTACTAAATCTTTAAGACAGTGGCCCAAGGCTTTACCATCTGGTGTATGGTATAACCTAGGTGCTGTAGGGAGGGGACAAAAAACCACTCAGAAGTCAGAGCAACACAGGTAAATTAATATATTGGATGGTTATGAGATTGTAGATGCCGTTTTGATGCCTACAGAGTGAGTTCACTGCTTATTTTTGCATTTCTTCCCCCGCATGTGGAAAAGGTGCTGGGCTTTTTTTTTGTATGCAAGAAATACTGCTCTGATTCTCAGTATGTGTCTGAATGCATATATATGTGCATGCCTACATGTGTCCATGTGGGTACATGTGTGTTGGTACATCGATTTGAAGAAAGTATTGTAATTTACAGCCATTCAGACTTCAAATATCACTAAAGAAAATGTTACTGTACAGAAATCCACATCTTGGTAAGAACTGGCACATGCATCTGTGTTCCACTGCTTATGACCATGATTAGAATAGAATTAGCTTTTTTCTTGTTTTTTTTTTTTGTAAAATAGCAGTTGCATCAGTCTTGAATTGCATTGGTGAAAATGAAGGTAAATATTGAAATTAAAGTTGGAATCTTAAAAAGAAAAGCAATTCAGGAGTAATGTGTTTTTTAAAATCCCTGAAAGGAATAAATGCTGCTGTAGTCTGACATTATGGTGAGATGCATGTAGACAGTATTGGCTCTCAGACATTTGCTTCAAGCTTCTATAATATATTTCTGGATCAGTCAAGGATGGTTTGAAATGCAAAGCCATTTTCTGTGTTCATGAGATTTAGAAGCTATGTTAATAAAAATCACGTGAACTCAAAAAGCTTGCATGTTTATGGGTACCACTTAAGTCAAAGGTATGCTGTGCTTTGCAGTAAATCAGTGGCCCATTTTAAATGTTAACTCTGGAACTTTTTTTGGTTGCAGAGAAAATAATGCAAATTTTAGATGAAACATTTATAACTGGATTCAGGTTTTTGAGCTTTGCTATCAGGCTGTATTTTTATGTCTATATTCCTCTGTTACAACAAAAGTTTACCATTGTTTTCAGAGTGGTTTCTTCACTTTTGCCAATACTTTCTGTGACTAGAGAAATAGTAAGGAGGGTGTGCTGAAATTACCCATTTTTCTGAGTTCATATGCAATCTGTGAGGGAAAATTTTATGTTGCTTTAGTTTATTCTGCTGAAGTAATTAGAGTCTTTTAAGTGTGGCTGAGAGCAGAGAGAGGAATAAGAAGAAAAAAGGTTGCCATACATGTCTAAACTCCTTATCCTTCCTTTCTTGATTTTCTGTTCTCTGTTTCTTCTTTTGACTCCTAACAGGTTTGTTCAATTATTTCAGGTGCAAGTAATTCAAATAAAATCCCAATGTACTTGCTAGTTTCTCTTCCATTAGCACGCTGTCCCTTTTTCTAGTGAACTTCATTTTCCCTAAGTGCTTTTCCTGTGTGAATAGTTTTTTTTTAAAAAGAAAATGTTACACTTACTTTAAGTTGCACTTGAAACTGATAAGATAATGCTCTTTTTATCATAATCACATTCTCTGTGTGGAAGTAGCTGGTGATTTACAAGGAAAAGTTTCCTCTTTAACCTCAGTAACTAATTTTTTAAAGGATTTTAATTAGATCTGGACTCCTATAGGAACTCTTCTAGATTCTATATAGTCAATATTTGCCACACAAAATGAATATTCTTTTTCTTCAAAGTTTCTTTTCACTTGTGGTAGTGATACTACAAATTATATTTTTCTATTATTATTTGTCTGCTTGTCTTTTTGCATGAGTTTCTGAATTTCAAAGTCTTTTACAGGAGTATGTAAAATGTCTAGGATATTTTTGTGGATTTTGGAGAGCATCAGTTGGGATGGGACATGTATCCTATGACTTTCCATGTGCATATCTGTGAGATACTTAAGTGCATGTACATATTGAACAGATGAGATTAATGAATTCTCTTTCAACAGAGAATGAGAGATTTTAGGGTGAAAAATTCCGGTGTGCCAGGTGAATCCAGAAAGGTCTTAGAATAGTGGGTTTAATGAGTGTCAGATTAATCAAGTTCTTTCTATCATGACTGGACTCTGAATCTAATCCTTGCTTCTATCCAACTAGGTCTGGATATATGTGCCATCTCGGAATGTAATGTCACAATTAATGCTTTTATTCGAAATTTTGTGCTTTTATTGAGTCTTTCCACACTTGTTTGCACCCAAAATATTTTTTTAACCAATTTATCTTTTATCCTTGAGAATTTTGATATATGAATGACTGTCTTGCTTTGTTATGTTAATTTTTTTAAAAACTGAGGTTTCATCTGCTAATGAGAAATTATTTTGTTTCTCACTGCTCTTCCTTTGTTTCTTGGATAACTCTTCTGCTGACTTTATAGTGTGAGTAAAACAAAATTCTTTCTTTTTGTCTAGACCTTAGCAGAAGATTTGAACAAAATCCTTGGTAAAGGATTGTTTCATATTTCTTCTTAACTGGGTCATCATGTTAAAGCAGACTGAAGGATTAACAAATCAATCTCCATCCAGTCATATCTTATAAAAAACACTTCTAATTCCCTTAGGAGGTCTTCAAAAGTGAAATGGTAACTATAGCTAGTGATTTCTTTTTACTCTCTCTTGGCAGTAAAAAGAGACTACTTTGTTTCTCATATCTGACTGGAGTACTGAGACTTAAATCATGTTTGCTTCCTCTTGTTTAGTTCTACATTTTCACATTTTCTCTTAAGTCTGAGAATGATCTCTATCTCTTGAATCAGAGCTTTCTTCTTTTCATCTTTTTCATCTCATTGTTCCTTCTCTGCCAGTTTTTTCTTGCGCAGCAAGTTACTCCGGTAATGAAAAGAATAAAATCTTGCTTTGGAATAAGTTTTCAAATATTTGCGTATTGAAAACAGTGGAAAAAATAAATCAGAAATTCTAGAAATACTTTGCCCCCCCTTAAAAGCAAATTCAGAGGGAGGCATGAGGCATTTGGGAAAAAGAATTTGGAATGTCATGATTGTTTGAGAATTTTCTAAATTTGCATATTGTGCATAACTAATCATCAGTTTATTGAAACAGTATTCTTAGAAATAATGTCTTCTAAGAACAGGTTCATGGTAACTGCTGTGTAGAATAAAGAGACATTTGAGATATTATATCACTGGGTTTCTTTTTCTATCAAACTCGTACTAAAAATAGCCAAAGAAGAAATTTAACTTTTTCTTAAAGTCCTTCTCATGAGCATTGGAATGAAGAAAAAGAATGTAGTATGGTAGTTCATGTGAGTGAGAGTAAAAGCCCACACCATTTCTAATATGGAGAATGGGGTTTTTTTTTGTTGTTGTTTGTTCTTTTTTTTAACCTTTTTTTTCCTGGAAAGGAAGAACCAAACTAGTTCTCTGCTTTTGAGCAATGTCGAAAGTTATAAATGATTGCTAAATCTTGCATGACTATTAGAAGAGAAAACTATTCTGAGATCTTTCAAAGTGTCTCTCCTAGAAAGTCTGTTGTTTCAGTTTCTAATAAAGCTTAATTGCAAAGGAAATCTTGACTTCTCCCATGAGTATTTTCTTCTAATAATCTTCCTAATGTAGTGGTCCTCTTAAAATAAGAACTCTTCTTGGTTTTGGAGCATGTGGATATCTATTGAAATGTGCAAGCTCTTGCTGGGCTGTTCAGTATATTTGTTTAGGGATGAAAAATGATATATTCATGAGGCCTGGCATCTGTTACAACTGGATATTTACAGTTTGTGTTCTCTTGATGGCCCTCAAGATATAATGGAGATGACTGCATTTCCCTGTTTGTGTGCATTTGGAGATGGATAATACATTACAAATATTTTGTTGCTAGTAGTCATTGTTTTACTGTCTTCAGAATCATTACATCCATTATAAATGTAATGCATGGCCCATTAGTAGATACATTTTATATTTTAGCTTTAATGTTTCTTGCAGTCATTACCACTTGCAGTAATTGGTATCAATGCCATACTGAATAGTATCTGTTATTCCTCTGGAAAGGTGGATATTCAGGGAGTGTGCTGTATACATGGCTGTGAAATTCAGGATATAAGATACAGTGCTACTTTGAGAGATCAGTCATAGAATCATTATATTCCTAGGCTGGAAAAAACTGTACCTGACCACTAATAAATCATATCTCTGAACAGTTCATTTACCTGTCTTTTAAATACCTCCAGGGATGGTGACTCAATAACCTCCCTAGGCAGCCTGTTCCTGTGCTTAATAACCCTCTCTGTGAAGAAGCTTTTCCTTTTCTTATGTGCCCCACACCTGTTTGCCTGCTCCATTTTGTAGTGCTCCAGTCCCTGGTACTCCCCAGAGTCAGTTTTAATCTCTCCTGGCAGCTTCGCGACTGCTCCCCAACACATCAGCTTACTTGGCAGCTGCTGCTTCCAGGAGTCAGGAGTCACCCACCCCTCACTCTCTCTGGGAATTTCTAGCCTTCTCCCACTCAGGCAACAGCCTTTTAGGCTTGATCTAGCACCGGGACACAGAACTTCCTGTCCTTGATGCTGATTCTCACCCATAGTTAAATTTTATATNATTTTTTTAACCAATTTATCTTTTATCCTTGAGAATTTTGATATATGAATGACTGTCTTGCTTTGTTATGTTAATTTTTTTAAAAACTGAGGTTTCATCTGCTAATGAGAAATTATTTTGTTTCTCACTGCTCTTCCTTTGTTTCTTGGATAACTCTTCTGCTGACTTTATAGTGTGAGTAAAACAAAATTCTTTCTTTTTGTCTAGACCTTAGCAGAAGATTTGAACAAAATCCTTGGTAAAGGATTGTTTCATATTTCTTCTTAACTGGGTCATCATGTTAAAGCAGACTGAAGGATTAACAAATCAATCTCCATCCAGTCATATCTTATAAAAAACACTTCTAATTCCCTTAGGAGGTCTTCAAAAGTGAAATGGTAACTATAGCTAGTGATTTCTTTTTACTCTCTCTTGGCAGTAAAAAGAGACTACTTTGTTTCTCATATCTGACTGGAGTACTGAGACTTAAATCATGTTTGCTTCCTCTTGTTTAGTTCTACATTTTCACATTTTCTCTTAAGTCTGAGAATGATCTCTATCTCTTGAATCAGAGCTTTCTTCTTTTCATCTTTTTCATCTCATTGTTCCTTCTCTGCCAGTTTTTTCTTGCGCAGCAAGTTACTCCGGTAATGAAAAGAATAAAATCTTGCTTTGGAATAAGTTTTCAAATATTTGCGTATTGAAAACAGTGGAAAAAATAAATCAGAAATTCTAGAAATACTTTGCCCCCCCTTAAAAGCAAATTCAGAGGGAGGCATGAGGCATTTGGGAAAAAGAATTTGGAATGTCATGATTGTTTGAGAATTTTCTAAATTTGCATATTGTGCATAACTAATCATCAGTTTATTGAAACAGTATTCTTAGAAATAATGTCTTCTAAGAACAGGTTCATGGTAACTGCTGTGTAGAATAAAGAGACATTTGAGATATTATATCACTGGGTTTCTTTTTCTATCAAACTCGTACTAAAAATAGCCAAAGAAGAAATTAAACTTTTTCTTAAAGTCCTCCTCATGAGCATTGGAATGAAGAAAAAGAATGTAGTATGGTAGTTCATGTGAGTGAGAGTAAAAGCCCACACCATTTCTAATATGGAGAATGGGTTTTTTTTTTTGTTGTTGTTTGTTCTTTTTTTTAACCTTTTTTTTCCTGGAAAGGAAGAACCAAACTAGTTCTCTGCTTTTGAGCAATGTCGAAAGTTATAAATGATTGCTAAATCTTGCATGACTATTAGAAGAGAAAACTATTCTGAGATCTTTCAAAGTGTCTCTCCTAGAAAGTCTGTTGTTTCAGTTTCTAATAAAGCTTAATTGCAAAGGAAATCTTGACTTCTCCCATGAGTATTTTCTTCTAATAATCTTCCTAATGTAGTGGTCCTCTTAAAATAAGAACTCTTCTTGGTTTTGGAGCATGTGGATATCTATTGAAATGTGCACGCTCTTGCTGGGCTGTTCAGTATATTTGTTTAGGGATGAAAAATGATATATTCATGAGGCCTGGCATCTGTTACAACTGGATATTTACAGTTTGTGTTCTCTTGATGGCCCTCAAGATATAATGGAGATGACTGCATTTCCCTGTTTGTGTGCATTTGGAGATGGATAATACATTACAAATATTTTGTTGCTAGTAGTCATTGTTTTACTGTCTTCAGAATCATTACATCCATTATAAATGTAATGCATGGCCCATTAGTAGATACATTTTATATTTTAGCTTTAATGTTTCTTGCAGTCATTACCACTTGCAGTAATTGGTATCAATGCCATACTGAATAGTATCTGTTATTCCTCTGGAAAGGTGGATATTCAGGGAGTGTGCTGTATACATGGCTGTGAAATTCAGGATATAAGATACAGTGCTACTTTGAGAGATCAGTCATAGAATCATTATATTCCTAGGCTGGAAAAAACTGTACCTGACCACTAATAAATCATATCTCTGAACAGTTCATTTACCTGTCTTTTAAATACCTCCAGGGATGGTGACTCAATAACCTCCCTAGGCAGCCTGTTCCTGTGCTTAATAACCCTCTCTGTGAAGAAGCTTTTCCTTTTCTTATGTGCCCCACACCTGTTTGCCTGCTCCATTTTGTAGTGCTCCAGTCCCTGGTACTCCCCAGAGTCAGTTTTAATCTCTCCTGGCAGCTTCGCGACTGCTCCCCAACACATCAGCTTACTTGGCAGCTGCTGCTTCCAGGAGTCAGGAGTCACCCACCCCTCACTCTCTCTGGGAATTTCTAGCCTTCTCCCACTCAGGCAACGGCCTTTTAGGCTTGATCTAGCACCGGGACACAGAACTTCCTGTCCTTGATGCTGATTCTCACCCATAGTTAAATTTTATATCAGTTCATCACTGGAAGCAGTTCAGTCATTAGCTGTTCTTTTTGTGCTCGGTAGCCTTTAGTTCTGTTTTTGGTAAGTTGCTCTACATATCCTTGTCAGCCTGGGCACAACAATGCTAACAGTGACTGAAACTGAAACATTTAACAAAGTAACCAATTCTTTAGTGCTTCTCTAATCACCTGTGCTTTGGAAAGCAATGCACAGATCACGAATTTGAACAGTAAATATACAGATCATCACTTGATACTTAGCCTCAACCTACAGAAGATTCTGGTCTGTAAAGACAAGGTAAAGATGAAGGTAGTTCAGAGTGAATGCAATGGCAGTTTTCATTGGATTAAAGTGGAATCCACAACTCTCTTGTCACAATATGGACATGACCTTGAAAAACATAATGCACTTCCCTGCTGCTATTGTATATTTTCTTTTTTAAATTTTTTTTATTTTTGTCTGACCTGGAAGATAGGTGAAAGGATAATTACAAAGTTTTTAGGAGGGATTGGCTGTGATCGTGAGATGGACCTTCCTTATTTTGTGTAGGATTAATTTTTCTCCCTTTTCCTGGTCTTATTCTCAAAGGTGAGATCATGCTGTTCCCCTGACAACAAAGAAATTATGGTGATTAAAAAGAAGAAAGGACATTTTTATTTTTGGACCTGAGACAGGATTCAATTCTTGGCTATATGCCTTGTTCATACGTCTCTAAAGTTGCACCTTTATTAAATCTTATGAACAGAGTCTCTGTCATTGTGCCAAGTGCCAGAGATGCTTCAGAAATGTATAACACTTTATCAGTTTCTTGACATTGAAGTGTGTGTTCAAAGGAGTCTGCTAAGCTATGTTCCCAATGCAATTTACATATTAAAAAGAATGCCTTAGTTCTCACATTAGTATGTGCAAGTAAGTGCTTAAGGGCACAGATGACCTGCATGCCAATTCATCATTATCCTAAGAACTGTATTTTGTGATCTGCCTAGTAGGTTATATTTATACTTGAGGATTTTCTATGGACATGGCATTTATGGGTACTATACAAACTGAATGAAAAGCCACTGTGGATCATTAGATGGATAAGTGAATATGAAATTATGGTTTTCTTCAGGGGTAATTACTTCTCAATTTACTAAAAAGAAGTTGAAGGTTTTTGGTATGTTTGCTTTCATTTGGGTGAGTAAGATGAACAGTATTTGACATTTATTATAAATCATAGAATTGTTGATGGCTGTACAAAATATTCAAAATCTTGTCAGTGCAAGATTAGAAATGTTGTGTATGTATTAGGTAGAGAAATGAAATTTTGTTGAAATACACTGTTTCAGAAATGTTTTGACTATACCTCAAATTTCTGGAACAAACTCTTCTCAGATTTGTTGTGGTTGCCAAGTTAGTAATCTACTAAGTAGTCTACCAATCTAGTAGTGTTGGTGAACCACTTTTGTCTGTTCACTGCCATGGTTTGCATACTAGTGGTTTTGCCTTTGTAAAGACAGAATATGAACATGTCTCTATAGCCCACGAAACATACTCTTCAGATTTTATCCCTTAAGAAAACAATCAGAAAATGCTACCACCCTACAATTTTCTCTTTGTGCAATTTGCAATTAAAAAAATAATAATTCACTATGTTCTACTTTCTTTTCTGTGAAGAATTACATTGGATATTTTTAAAATTCCAACCTCTTTCCCTGAATGTATTTTCCTGTATTTTCCCCTGAATACAGTTATTCTCAGATCTGGGTGTATAAATTTGATCTCAGTTCCCAGAGACTTTAGGATTTTCATTGTAAGGTAATATTCTGCTTTGAGTCTTATAATAAAATGTACAATTATAATCACATAAGAAGGTAAAACCTTCTGATAAAGAGCCTTGCCTACTGGGAACTAAACTTCCAATGATTTCATATCTCTCTGAGGTCTGTTTAAGAGCATTGCACAAATGAACAAATTTACTTATGTTCAGATGTAGGAAACATTATGTATGCAGTGGGAGATTAAATCATATTGTAAAAAGGGAAAGAGCATCCATTTTTTACCATTGTTTACTGTGTAAAACATAGCATTTAAACAGTCTTTTTATTTCAGATGTAAATAACAATACACAGAACCACAGAATGGTTGAAGTTGGAAGGCATCTCTGGAGATCATCTTGCCCAACCCCTCTGCTCAAGCAGGACCACCCAGAGGTGGTTGTGCAAGACCATGTCCAGGCAACTTTTCAGTATCTCCAAGGAGGGAGACTCCCACCACCTCTCTGAGCAGCTTATGCCGGTACTCGGTCACACTTACAATGAAGAAGTGTTTACTGATATTCAGACAGAACCACCTGTATTTCAGTTTATGCCAGTGCATCTGATTCTGTCACTATCACTATTGTAAAGACCCTGGCTCTGTCCTCTTTGCGCCATTGTTTTAGGTATTTATATACCTTGATAAGATTCTGCCCTTAGTGTTGTCTTTTTAAGGCTAAACAATATCAGTTTTCTCAGCTTTTTGTCACAGGAAAGATGCTCTGTTCCCTTCATTGACTTTATGGCCCACTGTTGGACTCTATTCAGGCTGTTCATACCCCTCTTTACTGAAGACAGAGAACTCCAGATGTGGCCCCACCAGTGCTAAGTAGAGGGGAAGGATCAATTCCTGCAACCTGCCGACATTGCTTTCCTTAATGCAGCCCTAGATTATCATTAGCCTTCTTTGTGACAAGGGCACATTGCTGGTTCATGTTCAACTTGATGTCCACCCAAACGCCTAGATCCTTTTCTGCCAACCTGTCCCAGCTGGTTGGACCCTAGCCCTACACTAGTGCATGGTTGTTTTTTTTTCCTCCCCTGGTGTAGGACTTAAACTATACGGCATTCCTGTCAGCCTTTTTTTTAAGGCCTGTTGAAGTTCCATCTGGATAACAGCACAAATCTCTTGGGTCATCAGCCAGTCCTCCCTGATGGCTAGGGTTACTTGCGTCCTATCACTCAGATCTTTAATGAAAATGTTGAGCAGTATTTGGCCCAGTGTTGATCTCTGGGGTACACTGATAGTAACTTGCGTTCAGCTAGACTCTGTCACTGATGATAACTCTCATTTTTGTCTATGTTGTCCTCTGATACCTGATAGGAGCCCATGGAAATTGCAGGGAGGGACAGAACACTAAGTGCATATTTTTGTTAAGAAGGTTCTCTGAATTATCACAGGGAAAGAGGAAGGAAATTCTGTAGCTGAATGTATCTTTTACATAGGTCTGAAGGAGAGAGCATAATTTTAATGTACATAGGGGATTGGTAGTAATGTGTTTACAAAACATTGAGTATCTTTCATGTCTGTCAAAATTTCATATTAAATTAATGCAAGGGGTTTAAAAATCTCTAAATATTCTTAGACTTTTAAAGCCCATAGAACTGTAGCTCTGTTTTACAGTTAGTCCCTCTCTTTTTTTTTTCCCCCTCATATATAGTATTTGGCAAGTTTATTTCTTCATTATTGAGGAAGTGTTTCAAAAGACAGTGTTTATAGTCACCAAGACAGTTAATAATATATTTAGCCCTGTATGATTGCAAAGGTAAGTAAATCAAGTATGGAAATGGGATGGTGTTAAAGGCAATACAGAGGTAAAGTTCATAAAATGTTAAATGGGAGGAAGCATATGAGAAGGAAATGAAAATTTTATGTGCAGTCACAGATGGAAGGCTTGGGGGAAGGGGCAGGCGTAATGACAGTTTGATAGTTAAGGCTGAAATCCAAAGGTGGTAGGTTAGAACAAGAAGGTCAGAGAAGCCACATATGAGGCAGAAATTCAGGGTAAAAGCACAAATCTCTTTTTGAGGTTTCTTGCCAGGAGGCATAAACACAGCTATCTGAAAGGATACTTGCCCCCCTGAGAAACAGGGAAAAATAAAAAATAATACCTTCTTAATTCATAAGCATTCTTAAATAGCCTGATGTTCAAATCGAAATAAACAGTAAGAAGATCATTCTCAGCATG
Organism: Piaya cayana; assembly: GCA_013389865.1. Lineage (NCBI taxonomy): Eukaryota > Metazoa > Chordata > Aves > Cuculiformes > Coccyzidae > Piaya > Piaya cayana. Next base: position 331,980 of record WAAB01014831.1, on the reverse strand, counting down.
GCTTCTTTAGTACCAAACAATTTAGTAGCAGTTGAGGTTTGTAGTTCCAGAGAAGTGAGTCCAGCCCACTGAAGAGTGCAAATTGCATATTCTCTTTCTTTGACAGTAGTGTGTTCTATTAGCCCTTGATGCTGTCAAAAGAAGTAAGAAAATCAATTATATCTGTTAAGATAACAGAAAGAGCTTTCAGCTTGGATAAAGTCTTAACACTTTGAAGGTGAACTTTGACTTGTGCATGAAAATAATGGAGATCTTTAAATCTGTGTGCAAAAGGAAATATTCTATGATTCCTCAGTTGACACCTTAACTCAGGTAGTGATATATGGTGGAACAGTACTTACTTCAGTATGTGACTTCTAAGAAAAATATAACACTTGTGGGAAATTAGACCTTATTCAGAGCCCATAGAAATCAATGAAAGAAATCTCATTCAACTGATGAGTGGGTAAGTTTTTATTTTGCAGATCTGAGTCAATCATTTCCCCAACTTTTTGAACTTCTTTACTATCAGGTCATTTTAGAAATTGTTTTTAAAGCACATTCCTATGAATATTTGCTTAAGAGTTTATTAATCTGTATTAAAAAGTATCAGTGAGCGGCTGGAATTGAGTTCAAACCTCCTAAACTGTCAACTATGAGATTGCAGTAGTCACAACCCAGCTTTAGCATGTATTGAGAGAACAATGCAAAACAGTTTTTTTCCCTCAGTTGCTTCTAATCTAAGTAACATATCAATAGTACAGAGTGTGGGAACACAACATTATGCTGAAATAATACTGGTTGTTTTGATGACAATAACAGTTTCAATATAGTGACAGCAGATCAACTGTTAACAGAAATTAGTGATTCTGGAAGCCCTTAAGCTAACAGGATCAAAAGAAAGGGAGATAATAACATAATATGCTTTATTGATTTCTAGAAGGTAGTGTTATGTTATATACACACTACCCACACACTTTTCTTAGACATGGGGAATTTATTTGTATTTGTTTGATAAATGATGGGAAACTTTCCAGCTGTTTGTTAAAGTTCTAAACCCCAAAGTTTTGAACCACATGCAATGAAGTCGCAGTTATTAGTAATACACTGGCATGCATCAGTATATCTGTATTGTTTTTTATTGAATGGTTGGCTGAGGATGGAAGGTTTTTTATATAAGATAGATAAGCTTGAACTCCTTGTAAGTTTCACCAATAATTCTTACAAGACCAATGGATGAAGCCTGCATGGCCACATTTTTGCATCATTTTTTTCTGATGAAAATTTAAATTCTCCCCTTTGGCTTTACTAACTATGACAAAGAAAAGGCAGGTAGCTCATGAAAGCAGGCAAAAGATTAAGTAGGGAGAGTTACAGCAGTGCTGCATTTTGCATTGTGATACATTTTGAATATAGTTAGCTCTTACCTTGAAAATTCTAGTAGTTATTCGCAGTAATTTATCACATCTTGCATACACCATATTCTATTACAGGCAGTATTAAAAGCATTACACTCCTCAGCACACCTGCTTGTTTTGAAGGGATCTAAATTCCAGTGCCAACAGACCCTGAATGTTTCCATTTTCAGCACAATATTTCTAGCTGTAGCTTCCCTTCCAGAAGTTTGGGACACTTTTTTTCCCTGAATGATTAGTTTTTTATTATTCTGGTATTAAAGGGATGAAAAGGCAAAGCCAAGCTTGGTGTGGAATGATAAATGCATCTTTAGTTTTATCAGAACAATAACTTGATTTTAGTTAGCTGTAATAAAGTACCAGTAATTTCTGTGTGTGCCCTTTAAACCATATAATGTCTAGAAGAATAAAACTGGATATTATAAATTAAATGAGAGCTGCTGTCTAAGGTTTGCTAATAGTGATGATTTGAGAAAATGTTCTTAGTGGCAGAGCCCTATGTAATAGTGAATAATATAATTTTGTTAGTTATCTTTATTTTAATTTTTCCTGAAAGTAATCTATTCAAATGAAGTGGATTTTAAAAATGATATTAAGCTAAGAAAATTATGAAAAAGACTATAAAATGCAGTATTGAAAACTTATAGCGTGGTTAGAGGTTAAGGAGGCATATAGTCTTATTTAGGTAGTGTTTTTTAAGATTTGACCGGAATTTCACAAAATCTTATACTAGACTGTATCATGATCCACTGTAGAGAGGTGAATATCATCACCTTCCTCAGTGACCGAGTAATTTCCAGCTGCACAGAATGGTCAGATCTTGGGTTTTCAAACAGATTGGATAGCAGTTGAAAACAAATTTGCAGTACACCTGAGGAAGAGTAAATGAGGAATCATTTCTCCCTTCTCTTTTCTGCAATCACCGATGTTTCAGTGTTTCTAATGGGGAAGTACATGAGGGAAGTATAGAACCTACAGAAGCAGAATCCTAACAATTGTTGGACTTTCTTCATTTAGAATAATGTTGCAGCTATGGCATCAATATACTTAATGAATTGACAAAGATGTTCTTTCTTATAAGTGAACAATGCTCAGATGTGGTCTATTTCATCATTCAGTTCTGCAGTTCTCAGTATGCTTTTGGTGAGAGAATAGATGATAAATAATAATTTTGTAGGAATGCATTCCATATTTTCCTCCTTCCTCAATACTATTTTTTTCAGCAGAAGAAATCAGATATCTAATGTAAACGGAATTTTCAGCAGTCTCTCACATATTCTAAATGTTTAGTAGTGTAAGGGTACTGGAAACATATGAGTCTTTTTCTCCTAATTTCAGGTACTGTTTCATCCTTCAATATGTGCCCTATTTTCATTCTTTCTGTTCTAGGCTTTGCACTGGATTTTTTTTTCATCCAGTTTTCTCATCATAACTGAAAATGACTTCATTTTGAGACCTGAGGAGTAGTATGTGACCCAATTCTGGATAATGTTTATGAGCTTTGACTTGTTTTTATTTCCCTTAACTTTCCAGGCCGCTTGTTGTACTGATATGTTACCAAACGTTCCTGGATCAGGATGTTTCTAGAGAGGCATGGCAGGGAAATATGCAAGTGGTAGTTTCTTTTCTTTAATAATAAGAATAATGAACATGAATTATGAATATTTGTTACTATTACTGGTATTATTACTATTATTTTGAATTTGTATCTTGGCAAGTTATAACAGTAAAAAAAAAAATCTGATTATCTTCTGCAGTGTTGATTCCTAAGTGATTTTCAGAAAGCTCCTCTGCCTCTGGCACTGTGTAGTAAAACCATTATCCTACCATACAGTGCGATAATGATAGTACACACGCTGTGTAATGTAAATTTACAATCCGGTTCTAGGCAGATGTTATTAAGCTATCACCTCTTTGAGCAGCAGTAGTGGAATTAAATAAAAAAATATTTTAAAAAACCCCTTTATCTCCCTCCTACATTCCCAATAGCAATAAAGTCTGTGTTCATATCTGTCAAGTGATTCTGCATTGATCAAGGCTTTTCTTCCTTTAACAGATTCTTTTTTACTTCATTTGTTTCCCTTTCCTCACCAATGAGGGCCAATTAAATCTAGACTACATGTAATCTAGCTTCACTTTGATACTTTTTTTCTTTTTTTGACGTGACTCTGACACACTTTTTTGTTTGCTTTCAAAACTCTCCATCTTGAGGAGTAGAGCAATGTCTCTGGAAAATAGATGTTAGGAATGAAATATATGCTGTACTCATTCTGTGCACTTATATCCGATTTTATAAAAAGGAGTGAACCTGCTTTTCATTTGATTTGTTTTAAATTACTAGGACTACATACAAAGACTTAGTGACTATTTCTCAGCCTTTAACACTACTTTTCTTCTGTAGATGCTTGTGAGTAAGGGAACCATTATCATAGCAGCCATGCAGATAATTAAGTTCCTTGTCATTCCAGGTTGTAGAGAAGTTTATCCAGCATTTCTGAGCATTAGCTTGATCCTCACCTGTAGTTTCAAAGTTTCTACAGCTTTCACTGAGGGAACCTTCTGATGAGAGAGGAAAGCACCCTAAGGGCAGACTTCTTTTTCCTTTGAGTTTCAGATGCCTTATACTTTAAAACTTAATTATGTAGCCCTCTTGACAGAAAATAGTCTTATTTCCTGGTGGTCTTTTCGTAACACTGTGCTATTGCTTTTTCTTTAAGTGAACAGATACAGAAACTGAAGGTCTTTTTCTGAGCTCATCTGTTCTCTGAGTATCAGAACACTGAGTTTTCCCTCAGCTTTGCCCTGCAGGCAAGAAATATCTGAGGCATCGGAAAGAAGCATTCGACCTGCATGTGCATCAGGTGACAGCCAGGCTATACCTAGGGTGCTTCTTGCTATGATTACTAATGAAGATCTCAAAGGACAGTCTGTATGACCAAGCAGTCTGTGGAGACAAGTATTTCAGTCTTTTCTTGCTACGAGACCTATGTGACCCTCTGGTTACAGCAGTATTGCCTTTTACTTCTTTATTTTGCACACAACATGGATATTTCAGCTTGCTTAAAATATCATCCCACTCCTGAAGAAATGGAGAAAAAATTATCTGTACTCAAATTCCTTCAGAATCATCTAGGTTTTGATCATAATTTACTACATAATTTCACATCTGATACTTCCTTTGGACATAAAGAGAGAGAGAATAATACAAATAAACAAGAAAAAAGGAATAAAACATCATTCATAATGATGAGCTTTCTCTTATATTACAGGACCTTATTCCCTCCCTCCACCGCCGGGAATGACCTGTGGATCTTGCAGTCTTGAATATTTGATAGCTACCTTGCACTACAGAAAAAAAATAAATCCATCAGCTTGGTTTAATGTGCACCCTTCAGCTGAGGCACAAGGGAACATGTTGGATATGTAAATAGCATAGTTGCATAGCAATTTTGTACTGTTACTTAAATAGCTATTATGTGTACATCAACATTTTGGTTTGGAAAGAAATTTTCTTCTTCAATTTATATATAAATGATATGAAGGTCACTTCATTCAAATGAAAACCTCTATCTGTCATGTGAATGGTGTGTATCTTGAATGTTTCCATTTAATTCTATCTCCTGTAACATGCTGAGTGCATTTCCTACTCTCATAAAGATGAATTCACAGACCCACAAGGACTGTTGGCTAAAAATAATATCCAATTTCTCAAGTACTCATACACCTGAAGGATTTTATTTGCTCCTTCTGTGACTAATTGCTAGAGGAGAAAGTTTGGCTTTAGACTCTCCCTCAACACTTTCTAGTTTATAGTAACTTTCCCCTCATGTTTCTGCAGCAGGCAGTGTAACATGCAGCTTCCCTAAGGGACACTTAAATTTTGTGCTCAAGGATGAGCTCTGTAATGGAACATATGGCCAACTGAGTGGCCTGATGGACCAGTAGTTGTTGGTACATTACAGTCAACATTAATCAGGAATTAAATCTTTGAAATCAAAGATAAGCAATCAAGGAACAAAAGAAGCAAATTGGTGCTGTCCAGAGAAGATTTTGTAGTCTGTGATATTGGTCAATTACTTTCAATAGTAAGGATGAAACAGACTTTTTAAATGAACAAATCCTCTGTTTCATGGAGAGACAGGAAGAAGATCCAGTATTCTGCACTGAAACAGCCAGACTTCATATAAAGCCCTATGATAAAATATTTACAGTTATCGGGCCAACTGAGGTGTATAGCAGGGTTGATGGAGTGCTGTATGTGACCTAGATATATCTGAAGTCTTGCTGGATGGCAGAATATTATCTGAGAGGGGTGATCCCTAAAGATTTCTATCACATGTTGTGGTTTAACCCATCAGCTGGCACAAGGAGCAACGTGGAGCACAGCCAGCTACATAAAACCATGTGGCTGCTCACTCCTCTGTCCAGGGAAAATGGAGAGGGGAATTGAAAAGAAAAGGTAAAACTGGTGAGCTGAGATAAGAACAGAAAAGGGATAGAAAATAGAACAACAATAATCAAAGTAAAAGAACATGCAAAAAAGAATTTGCATAATCTAAAACCACTCACCAACCAGAGACCAATGCCCAACCACTCCCAATCCAGAATTCCAAGCTATTCACCCACACCATGGAAACCAAGACCATAGTGTGTGCTTTTGTATGCTTGCTCTGCTGTATAGGGGTGACTGGTTCTGACATGAATTGGTTCTCTGGCCCAGCTGCAGTGCCTGTTACCAGGGTTTAAGCAGGCACAAGGTCTGTCACCAGAGTTGGAGCAGATGCAGTGCCTATCACATTGATGCCACATCCAGAGGTTCTGTCTTCCATTTTAGGGTGCTGAATGATTTTGAAAGCGGCTTGGTAGGCATGGACTAGATCCCAGCATGTTGCAATGAATAGTGTCTCCCTGAAATTGCCAGCATGACAGTATACTTCTTTAAAATATTTTACTAATTTGTCAGGATTCTGCACTTGTTCAGGAGTGATGTTCTGGAACACTAGAGATGCCCACTGTCTCCGGTACTTGCCCATATACTCTGTTACATATAATATCCAGCCTCAGGACAGGTCTCTGGGTGACATTTTTAAATAGTTGTTTAAACAAGATCTGAAATGGACTCAACGGGCATAGCAATAAGAGCTTACTGGATTAAACATTTCAAGCATCTGATGTAACTAGCCTGAAGGAGAAAGAGGAGGTGAAAAAGTAGGGGAAAGGTTTTTTCTTCCTGTCTTCCCCATAGAGTGGGTGCAATTATTAATGCAATTCCAAGACATGACACCTGAAATACAGAGATGACAACAATACTTCACACACATATCAGCTGAACCTCATGGTTAGTGATTTTATCATAAACCAATATTACACAGAACAGAAAAATTAGAAACCTGATATTTCTACTACATGTGATCAACAGCAACACAGGAAATATATACGGCATGTAAGAAGATCGGAACCAGTGATCGTTTAACTAATATACTAAATAAATATAGCAAGTTTGTTGTAACACACTCCAGTCTGTTGTGTCATTATCTCTACTCTCTGAGCCCTGCATTAGGCACCAAAAAGGGTTGTTGTGGATTAACCCAGCAGGCAGCACAGGGAACAACATGGAGTACAGCTGGTGACAAGAAAATAACCCACATAGCTGCTAAGTCCACCCTCCCCTGTCCTGGGAAAATGGTGAGGGAAAATTGAAAAGAAGAGATAAAACCAGTGGGCTGAAATAAGAACACTTCCACAGGGCAGGAAAGAGAAAGAAAATAGAACAACAGTAATAAATATAAAAGAATATGCAAAACAGGTGGTACATCATTGAAAACCACTCACCAAGTGGAGATTGATTCCTGACAGCTCTCAATCCAGAATACTGAGTTGTACATCCACAACACAGAAACTATGTTGCAAGACCATTCTGGCGGAGGTGGGGGGAGGAAATCGGTACCTTAGAAACCAGCCTATCTGTGCAACACCACTTAAATCTGTGCCACCTGGCTGACCACCCCCTATATGTATACTGCACCTGATATTGATGGCATGGAAAATTTGATTGGCCAGTTCAGTCAGCAGCCCAACCAGAAGCCCAGCTTCTTGTGAAAATTAGCTTTCCCTGCTGAAGTCAGAATATTAATCCTATCCCAGCAAAAACTAAGACACATGCCAAAACCAGGATGGCTGAGAGATCAAAATCATATGTTAAAGCTGAACCAGTTTATTCCCATTTTCCAACTAAATTTTTTGTTCTTTAGTAACATATAATTCCTCTCCCCTCCAAATAAAATGGAGAATTTCAGCACATAGAAAACCTTTACCTTATCCTTTCCTCATGGATGGAAGTGACCTGACTCATCTTATTGAGTCCATACAAGATTAGAATGTGGTTCCTAAGAAGGGAAAAAGATAAATAGATTTATCTTTAATATTTTGGGGGGGATGAAATGGAAGATATGTTTAAGTAGATTCCACAATTTTCTCACTGAGAGATTAGTTGTTTTGGTGATACTTGATTTTGCAATGATTTTTGTTCCATAAAGATGTTGAGTACCAACTTCATTTGTGTCCTAACTCACTGAAGTGTGGAAAAATAACCTGGAATCTGATGTAAGTGTGCACTTTTGAAAACCTGTGGTAAGACAAGATGGATAAAGGATTGAAGATATTCCTAGGACATTTCATGTTGCCTGGGAATATTTAGGCATCATTTTTAACATACATGCTATGGATGTTTCTTTTTTATTAATGTTTGAATCAATGTTTGTGTTTTAAGTTTTTGTCTATAATTAATTTCAACTTGTGCTGGTCTTAGATGCCTTAGAATAACTACTAGTCTGATCATTTTGCTAAAGTTGCAGATTTTATAATATCAGGTATTTGACTTTTGCATAAATTAGAGAATAAATACAAAGTTATTTATTATGCAAAAGCTGTCAGGGAAAGGAAGAAGAAAACAAAAGGAACTCAGATATTTCAGATAAAATTTTCATTACGGGACCCAGTGAAAAGTAAATCTCCAGAATATCTTTTAAATTTTTTTTTCATCCACAATAAGATTTTAGAAGCAGGGACAAAACTCATTCATGTAACAGATGTTACATGTCTGTCATGTCTCTCTAGTCTTCTGGAATAGGGTGTGTTCAAGCCAAAAGATAGGACTGAAGGATTGACTCAGGGGAAAATGGGATTGTTTGGGATAATGTGAATAATGAGATTATGTGTCTCAGTAGTTAGAAATGCAGGGTAGGATATTCAAAGCATGCTGATTATTTTGGGCTAAGCACAGAGCCTGGATTTCAGCCAGATGATAGATGTTCAAGGAAGCAGAGTTTGGAACTCAGCCTGAAAGGCTGTCCCCCAAAAAGGGCACATGACCAGATCTGTGAAAGCAGCATTGTTTGTCTTAGAGCATTTCTGGCATTTTTCTTTCTACTTCACTGGATGAAGATGGCTATAATATCTCTTACTCTCCTTCTGGTTTAACAGGAAATGCTAAAGATAAACAAGGTTGAGAAATGGCTCAGTTGCCTGTAATGAAAAAAGTGTGTTCCATGGACACTTCCATTTTACAGCCATTAGCCTTAGGACCCTCCTCATTCTCTCCACTAGCTTTTGCTGATGATTAGAGTCTTCACTGATCATTATTCTCTGAGGTACTTCAGGAGGATTTATGTCTTTGCAGTGGTTGTCACATACGGCACAAAAGAACTTAACTCCTTTTTTTTTTTTTCTCCCATCCTGGCACCTTCCATAATCAAAAAGGGGTGGCTGGCCTTGTGTTTAATGACACTGAAATCATAGCAGCTATGTTATAAAAGGGTTTGAGAAAGGTTTTGAGAGCAATTTAGTACAATTTTTGTTTTGCATTACCGTTCAAGTGATTAAATCTTGATCAAATCTGTAATGGAAGTTATATTTGTATTTTGTGCACGCAGCATAAGAAGGTAAAGACTTTTTGAAAGACTAGCTTTGAGAAAAAAAGAAAAAACCAAACCAGTATCAAGCTGGGCGTTTATAGAGTTGTCATGTACAGAAAAGAATACTAGAGATGCTACCTACAGTCAGTGGAAGATACTCCATTTAGAAACCTGCCCAGTAAGGTTAAACCAAAGGAACTCAGATGAGAAGTAAATAAACTGAGTCATGGATTGCATAGAGCTGAGGCAAATCCTTAGTGGGAGAACTAAGTAGGTACTTGTCAGTCATAATTAAAATCATTACTGATGCAATGTAGAGCAATGAGCCATAATATCACTATTGAGTCAATACTCACTGTGTGAACTGAAATGGGTAAAGTGCCAGACTTCTGATTTCTTCAATTAAGTGAAAAAAAGCTCAGGAAGTATGAAATGACTGGTTTGGAAATGCAGTTGTAATGAAGAAGAGTGATTTATTGGAGTCTCATTTCAAATTCTTCATGTGAAAAACAATTGAAACGTGTTATTTTCAGCAAGTTGACAAGAAAAGGTATCCAGATCATAGGACAAACATGAGCCTGTTGAGGGCCAGGGCAGAAACTGTCATTTTCAAACCCATTGTTGTCAGGGTACTGTCTTTATATCAATGTGATAGTTTAGCTATGTCTCAACTCCAAAAAGTGTCTAACATGACCATTTGAGGGTAGAAAGGGAGTACTGTGTTCTTGATCCTTGCCCTTGTGATAGTCACACAAGCAAGCACCTGCCAGTGTTATTTCTCACTGTAGTTTTATGATGTTTTCTCTAGCAGTTGCTCAGTAGTTTGTCAGCTGTGTTGACACAACTGTTTTTCATGGGGCTGTGTTGTACGTCATTGAATAATCTGAGTTACACCAGAAGACTTTTCACAGGCAGTAGGGCTGACCCTCTTCCCAGAATACTGTTGTCTACCACATGTGCTTGTTATTAGCTTAAGGGATAGAGGTGATGATCTATGTTGGCTTACCCTCATGGGAGACCAGAAAGAAGTGTTACCAGTTTGCTTTTACTGTGTGTGTGTAAAATGGGGTATATGGAAATAATACATAAGACCCCAAATCCTAAAAATGAAATTAAAGAGTGTTTTGAGGATGTCATGATCAAATGTTCAAAAAGTGAATGTCATGGCTGCAGTTCCTTATGATTTTAGAAAGGTCAGACAGGAGATAGGATAAGATTTCCTTACCCAGTATCTATTTCTCCTATTTTTTTATCAAATAATCAAAGTATGTTTTGTAAAAGTCACAGTGCCTTAAGTTAGCCTCCAAGATCATCTAGTTATTTGATTCTGCAATTACAACTGTGTGACCAGACAAAAAAAAGGACTTGGGTCCTGATCTGAAACTAGACAGACTTTTAAAAATCTTGGTTTTTCTGATAATTTAGGGATGACAGCTTTAGTTCTTCCTGTTACAGTGAAAAGAGGGTAGAGAGAACTGTTAACCTGTTGTTTCCTCATACTCTAAGGTGAGAAGTGGGCTGTTAAATACTCTTGCTCATCTACATTCAAGGATTTGCTCTTCTCTTGTAGTACATCCTCCTCTCCATTCTTCCTACCTTGTTCCCTGTATCAAGTTGAGTGTCCCTAGACCTTTTTAGACCTTTTTTTTTTTTTTTTTTTTTTTTTTCTTTTTTTTTCCCTTTTCCCTTGACACACTGTCTGCCATTGAATTCCCGCTAAGTGAGGCAGGGGTCCTGGATACTATACTGCAACCTATTTTCAGGCCATAACTACTAACATAACTACTGCGGGAATAGAAGTGTGATGTGCTGGCCATCTAAGATGCAGCCAGACACTTGGACTAGATGGATGCCATCTGGCTTCCCTGTCAGTACTTACCTATTTGCTGGCCAAGATACATGAGCTTTTAAGTAGCTTTTCACCCAGATGGTATGTACTGCTTTTTAAACTCTCCTGGAGAGCTAAGTGTCTCATGCAGCCTATCTGCTTTTGGACAGCCTATATTATGAGCCCTATTGTTTACATTTTGTTTATTTGGATTACATGTAGGGGTTGTGCTTCAGAATTTAGGGGTTGTTCTTCATTATTCTGAAGAGTTTTCAGCACTTCAGTTTCTTCATTGTTTAAAGTGAGACGTCGATGCAAGACCCTGTAGGGTCTCTCTGTCCCTTTCCCCCACCTCTTTTACAATAAGTCTTTTATTAAAAAAAACCCCAAACCGAATAAAAAACCTCAACCAACCAACAAACAAAACACCCTCCCCCTCTCATTAATTCCTTTGAGAGGGTGGGAAGAGAGACCATAGAAAATTCAACAATAACACTTCTCACCACAAGAAGGATGTTGAGGCTCTGGAGGAAGTCCAGAGAAGAGCAACAAAGCTGGTGAAGGGGCTGGAGAACAGGCCTTATGAGAAGCAGCTGAGAGAGCTGGGGTAGATTAACCTGGGNTGCTGAGGGGCATTGTTAAGAGTTTGATAGGAATGGTTGGACTCGATGATCTGGTAGGTCTCATCCAACCTGGTGATTCTATGATTCTCTGAAAACTATTGGGCTCTTCGACACAGGCAGCTTGATGAAAAATGTGGCTCAGTATCCTATCCTGTCACAGAGGATCTGTAAGTACTTTTGATTGCTTTCTGTAATGTCTTCCTCTAAAAGCAGTGCCTGTGGTTGACATTTTTATTATTAAGTATCAAAATTGAAGGATAGGAAAACTGCTGTGAATGTGATGTGTGAATTTCAGTCTCTGTGGTCATATCAATTTAGTCATTTGTATAATATGGCCACCATTAAAGTTTTGTAGGGCTGCTGGTAGGGTAACGTTTTGTCCTTTTTGCCAACATTTATGATTCAAAATATAGGGGAGACACAATCCAAGTGCAGAAGTACTTTTAATCTTAATGCTTTTCATGTTTTACATCTTCCAAAGTGGAAAAATTTCACTTCCTCATGGCACATGTTTTGGAAGCCTACTTAAAAAAGGGTAAATTTTGGAGGCTTTCTGAATGACATTTTTATTCATACATTACCTGATGTCAGTGGTGTATGTGGTTCTGACTGTTACTGGGTTTGTCAAGATCAGCAACTTGAGTAGCACATTTCTATTGACATTTTAGTGACCTTTCTTTTAAACATCTTTGAGTTTGGCTGGTTAGGCTAAACTGTCAAAATTCCAGCCATACCTAATGAGAATTGCATTTACAGCATCTTTTCAAAACTAGATTCTTAACTAGATATGCAGGTTTCGTTTATCATACCACTTCATAGTCAGAGTCAAATTGTTCACTTCATTATATTTTCTAAATTCACAATATTTCATTTGGAAATATTTTTTTTGTAGTATGCAAATGACATTGAAAGATTTCCTGTGAATCTGTGCATGGAGTGAGTGAAAAAAATAAAACCAAGTAAATGCAGTTTTTCATCTAAAGACATATATATATATAAAAGAGGACATATATGCTGTAAACGCTGGTTGGAGTGTGAAAGATAAGAGGCATCTGCAGGGAGTTTTTAATTGTTATTAGCAAAACCCTGGTAATCTGCATTAGAGGGAAATTATTACAGGTAGACATTTTGGATAATGCAAGGATGGCATTTCACCTGAGCTACCTCTAAAATCCTGTGGGCAATGAGATACTGACCAAGGATTTCAAGTTAGCTTATACTTCAGCATTCCTAATATGCTTACTTTATGATGAGGTTTGATACAATAATATACTTTCCCTCAGTATTGCAAGCTTCTCAGTTTGAATCCTTACAATTTATACTTTGGCATGAGAAAGCAGAGTAATACTGTCTCAGCTGTCCCATCACAGTCATTCTGCCTCTCTGTATAAAAAAGAGGTTAGAGAGGTATGCTGAGGGGGTTTCACAATAGAATAGTGGCAAAAACTGTATTATGAAAGCTGCAGTATGCGGGGAAAAAAAAGAAATAAAAAATTAAAAACAAACCAAAACTTTTCTCTGTCCTTTCCAAACACAAACTCAGGTCTGGGTACTAAAAAAGAAATGCCTGAAACACTACAAAAGTGGAGTGTGTTGCCTTTTGACAGGTCATTAACCTATCCTGGCTGTGAAAGGCAGTGGTAGAGGTATGATGTGACAAAAGATTTTAAAAGAGTTAAAGTGCAATGTCTTGCTTTAATTAAAAGGGAGGAGGTATGTGCTGTCTTTCTTTCTACTAATTTTGTGTCAGGAAGTTCAAAAATAGAAGTAGCTATCCTTAAGATGTGTATGTCCTATAGTAGCAGACATGCAAGAAGATAAGCATGGTTGAATAAGTGACCAGGAACGTTTATAACTGAGAACTGGCAGAATATCAAGTCATCCTCTCTTTTAATTCTAATTTGAATGGGATTATGGCTAAAAAGAAAGGAACATATGTTATTATCTTTTGTCAGGCTATTTATTGTTTCTGCTAAGTGCAAAAGTTGTGGTCTGCATAAATCTTAAATGATCTGAATTGTGGTTTAAATCTCTTCCCTTCAAATGCACAAAAAATCTAAAGGGCTGTTTCTAGTTAAGATGAACAGCGTGGTCTTGAATGGATGTATAGTAGTTTAGTTAGTAGTTTAGTTCTTGCCAAATTACAGTTGTATTTTATCTAATACCTGATCACATGCTTCCTGCCCAAATTTGTTTGCTTCTGGATTACAAAGCATTAGTAATTACAATGTAGTGCCCTTGAATACAGCACTGAACAAATATGGTCTCACATATTCACCTATTTTAGTCTTTAAATTCTACCCTTATCTGCTGTCTCCACTGAAAAGCCTCCTGGAATGCTATTGTATTAAATACAATTTCAACAATAGCTAATAGACCTTGCCATATCTTATGCTGTTATGCTTCTTTCTGACCTTATTACACAACAAGTGTTATACAGAATTTATACTAGTTAATTGATACTACTGTCTGCTACTGTGTCACAGTGTGCTGGAGAGCAAGTCTTGGCAGAATGGACTTTAGAGGTGGCCATTGTGGCAAAATTTACTGTTCTACACTCAAAGGAGAATTCTAAATCCAGAAATTTAGCTACTGGTTAGTTATGGCTCACAGGGATCTGGAATAAACTCTTGATAAAAAAATCCAACTCAGCTGGGTTTTTTTTGTTAAAGCTCTATCTTTTGGAAATTACCTTGTGAAAAGGATTAATTCACTGTTGCCTATGTGTATTTATTGCAGAGCTTCTTGTAACTTTTTCTGAAATTCAGTGAGGGGGAAGGTGTTGAAGGTATTTCATACATACTCTTTTCTTAGTTAGGAGTGTTCAAAGTTGGTATCAGTTGATTTATAAGTCAGCTTGCTCTTTTAATTGACAGTTGGACATCTTTTAGATCCAAAAATGAGTTTGAGTGACTGTTTATGTTTACCATACAGGAAGAAATTATAAATGCTACACATGTAAAATGAAATCTGTGGACCTTTCTTACCCCTGAATCATGGAGCACATATAAGGCAGCCTTCTGTCAGAAAGCCCAAGCACACTTCATAGATGTATATTGCCCTGGATAGTCATAATAATCTTATCTTTTTATGCATTATTAATACTGAGTAGTAGCTAGTAACACAGCTGAGTAATTATGCCACATTTTATGACTATTTCTGTCTACTTCAGCTGCACAGTCAGGCAGTTAAAATATGGCCCATTTATTTGAGTTTGGCACAGTCATTTTTAGGTACAAATTCCCAGTGACCTCTTTAAAAATCTAATTAGTAGCAACCATTAGTGTTGCCTTATTTTTCTGCTTTATTCACTCAATAATTATCATGTTTTTGTAGGGTAAAATGCTACAGCCTACTCAGAAGACTAGCTACAATTTCTCTTTGTCCTGAACCACAGCACCTTAAATTACCCAGTGGTGGATGAATCCAGTTACAAGTAACTGAGTTAAATACTGGATTACTTTCATGTCCTGGTTCCCTGTATATGACTAGGACACACCATCCTGCAGTAAGAGCTGAAAGTCCTCACTAGCTCACATACTCACTGAGGACTGTGATACCTGTGCTAAATGGTCTGCTTAGAATAAATATGTGGAAGACAATAATTAGCTGAAGCTGCGTGTATGAAATCTAACTGATGGTAGGTGAGAAAACTGATCTTGTAATTCAGACAATACAGTTACTGTCATGAGTTTCTCCTCAGTCCTCTAATTGAGGACTTCATTAGGTCACAACATGCAAACTGGCCTGATTAAAAGGAGTGGACTACTAGCTGCAGTATGCTGTAATGAATGCAATCATAGAGTGGAATTTTAACTAAAACCATACACCTGCATTTCTTGTGATTTAGCCTATAAGATCCCTAAAAGGTTAATGTGGTGTCTAAATTCATAACTGTAAGTGTAAAGGCTTTGTGTGCCTTTGCTTCCTCATCTGCAGTCAGTTTTACCTCATCTGAATATAGGGAAGTTGACTTGATTTAATATTAATGTTCTTAGAGATACTTTCCAGAGAAATTTTCAGTAAAAGCAGAACACATAGTTGTAACAAGATGCATATCTTTACCATTATTTCATTCAACAACTATGCAACAACAGCAAAAATAAAAAGTTGCATAACCTGGAGAATGATAGTTGTGCACTGAAATGTTTGTAAGCTACTTTCATATTTAATATCTGCATTTGCTTAATACTTTATAAGTAGTTGTTATTATTTGTATTGTATGTGAGCTCTGACACAAATAAAAAAAATGAGACTGTGCCTGTAACCCTTTTTATTTAACAAATTAATAAAATCAACCAAAATCACCTTCAAAACAGTTCCTTTCTGAGCAGACACACAGCCGTGCACAATGCTCCCAATCTTAAAAGCAATTCCACAGATCATTTTCTTGAAAAGCTGTTGGGAATTTCTGTAGTTTTTTCTTTCACATCTTCTACCAATGGCAAATTGGTTCCTTTGAGCACCAGCTTGATCTTTGGGATCTCTTCACTATAAGCCTCAGTCAAAAATTGAAAAGTTTCTGTAATGAATTTCTTCAGTTTCATAAGAAACTTGATGTTATCTCACTGTTCACTGTTGCAGACTGACATTTACTGACCAAGAAAATATCTGTATTTGAATGTATGTCCACTTGTGTTGAGTGGAGCGTTCAAGCTGAGTCTTTAGTCATTGTGACAGGTTAGAATATGTTCTGTAACGATCTCCATGTCTCCCCCCTCCCACTCATGGTTCCCAATCTATAGGGTTCATCTTGACATTTTTTGTGTTGGAACTTGTACATATCTTAGTAGTATATTTCACACTGAGTTTGCAAATGTGCATACATCATGCAGCATAAAGTCTGCAAATACCAATGCAGGTGTAGAAAACAGGAGATATTACAAATGCTAATTATTTATTTTTAATGGTTTTTTTTCTGGTGCAGTCAGAAGATAGTAGAAACAACTTTCAGTACTAAATAAAGCAGAATATTTCAAGGCTACTTAGGACTTCTTTCTACCTGTCTTTTCTAGATATAGTAGAAGTTATTAGAAACAGTTATCTTCTGTCTTTTAGGGGTTTATCCTATAATGATACCTCTTTTATTTGTAACTTTTTAGATTTATATCAAGTAATAATAGTTTATTTTGATGATCTCTAGTTCTTAATTGCAGAGTTGATTTCCAAAATAATTAGATATTATTCTGACTTTGCTATGTGTAAGATTTTGTGGCTATTGGGTTATCCTTCTCCTATGTATATAAGATTTTCTTCTGCTCAAATCACAATTTAATGTCTCTACACTTCAAAGGTTGTCTGTTTACAGTTTGTATTCACCTTTGTTGTGTGTAACTAGTATTATTTGATCCTTAAAAATTGTAAGGATAAATGGTATTTCTCAATGTAATATTACCAGGAGATTTAATTGATACATATCCCTACTACACAGCTGAACTTCATATGTACATAGAAGTGGTATAATAACTGTTGGACATACTGGGACAATGTAGTGGACAGTTGCTTAATACATGTTTAGTTTGGAGGATTTTTTAAAAAAAGATAATATTTTCCAGGTAGCTTTGAAGCCATGTTTCTACACAGGCATATATTATTCTTATTTTTACGGTAGATCCTTGACTATAAGCTTTCTCATGCTCTTTGAAACATTTTGAATTGTCTTCCTTATATACTCAGAACTTGAGTCAGCAGGCTGAATTGCTGTTTCCTCACAAGGCAAAATTTCAACAGTAAACACTTACCCTGATGACGGATTCATATATGAACCCACAAACTTAGTTCTTTCTCCAAATACAGCTCTGTGTGACTTATTTTAAGGACATCTCCCTTACAGATAAAAAGGAAAAAAAAAAAGATAACTTATTAAAGTGTTCCTCTGTCTTATCACTCATACTATGTGAAACTTCCAGACAGACATTATGCCTTCAATCTTGTTTCATCATGTTTTCCCACAGCCTTTAATGATGTTTAGTCTGCAATTATGCTATTTTGTATTTGAGGAAGAGGAAATTGGGAGCTGTGGCAGTACCAAGGTGAATTCTGAACACAAGAACACATCACCTTTTTTTTTCTAATTGAGCAATACTTTCTGAGAGCAGTGGCTACCCAGCACTTACTGATACTGCTGGTGCATGCAGCTTTACAGCTGCTGATNATAAATGGTATTTCTCAATGTAATATTACCAGGAGATTTAATTGATACATATCCCTACTACACAGCTGAACTTCATATGTACATAGAAGTGGTATAATAACTGTTGGACATACTGGGACAATGTAGTGGACAGTTGCTTAATACATGTTTAGTTTGGAGGATTTTTTAAAAAAAGATAATATTTTCCAGGTAGCTTTGAAGCCATGTTTCTACACAGGCATATATTATTCTTATTTTTACGGTAGATCCTTGACTATAAGCTTTCTCATGCTCTTTGAAACATTTTGAATTGTCTTCCTTATATACTCAGAACTTGAGTCAGCAGGCTGAATTGCTGTTTCCTCACAAGGCAAAATTTCAACAGTAAACACCCTGATGACNGTCTTATCACTCATACTATGTGAAACTTCCAGACAGACATTATGCCTTCAATCTTGTTTCATCATGTTTTCCCACAGCCTTTAATGATGTTTAGTCTGCAATTATGCTATTTTGTATTTGAGGAAGAGGAAATTGGGAGCTGTGGCAGTACCAAGGTGAATTCTGAACACAAGAACACATCACCTTTTTTTTTCTAATTGAGCAATACTTTCTGAGAGCAGTGGCTACCCAGCACTTACTGATACTGCTGGTGCATGCAGCTTTACAGCTGCTGATGCTCCCCTAGACCCCATCACCTTTTGTGGTACAGAATACAAAGTTCTTCTGAGGAGATCTTTTGCAGCAGAATTATTAAGTCAAACTCAGGACTCAAACTTTTTTTCCCTGCCTACTCCATTATTTCTGTCCCAACCACTGTGGTTTTAGCATGGAAAAGGTGTTTGAACACTTTCTCTATTCTTCCTTAAATGTGACAACACATCTGTTTCTCACTACATCCTCATGTAACTGAAGGGAAGAATAATAATATTTGCCTGAGCTGTTATCTGATCTTCTGGCTCTCAAATTATCTAATTTGAAGTTCTTAATTCTCCCCTCACCCCATCTCTCTTAATTCCAAGATTTAATCTAGTTATAGTACATGTTGTCCTTTCCCTTGTTTTCTTTATCCAGACAAATGATGGCAATTACTGCAGCAGAGATACTACCAACACACAGTGTCCCAAGTTAATCACAGAAGGCTGAGACAGTGGCCTTGAAAGACATGTACTTCATTTCTGTCCTCTTCTATGGACCCAAGCAACTTTCCTTGCTGTAACGCTATTTGGTAATGCAATCCAATAACTGATGTTTCTGGCCTGGATTAATCCTTGCTGGAAATAGCCCCTTTACTCTCAGTAGAGCTATTTTAGCGATAGATTTAGTCATGTAGCTTGTTAAATTATGCTCCTTTCTGTTCCTTGATTTCCTCCTTTCCCACAATGTAAAATCTATAGCCTTTTTTTGTGGGTCAGCATTTTATTCTCAGTGTGAAATACAAGTCCTTGTTTTCAGCCAGTGGTAAATCATAGGAAGACATTCTATTACATTAAGGATTAATATTAAGTATTTATTCTATCACTGAGTAAGAGGAGTTGAACACAGAAAGGTCAGTATTTTTTACAAGAAGATGCCAAGATAATGTCTAGGGTTGCATTTATTCAGTGCCATACTTCGAATGTCAAGAAACAACAGAAAATCAGGAGGGAAAGGAGAGGAGAAGTTGAATGTGGATTATGTATCTGGCATCCAATGGACCTAAGAGAATCTGAGTAGTAAAGGGAACTGGCTCACCATGAATGAATGTAAATTCTTGACTTTTCATGTCTGCAAAACTATTTTTCTAGTTCCACTAATGATTTAGATTGGCTTCCTTACTGCTAAGCTCTTCTATTGCCACTACAGAAATGTACTCTAACAGAGAACAGGTCTAAATATGGATCTGTACTTCTATTTGTGCTTTAAAGAATAACTGGCTATTCCATGCATGTTGGAAAACTGTTTCTACATCCATCTTAAAGGGAGTGAAATTTGAGAAGATCAGTTTTTATATTCTGTTCCTGAGATTCCCATAGACTAGAACAGAGTTACAACAGCTATTCCAAAAACAATCCAGCTTGCTGAGACACCTTCTTGGGTGTCTGAGGCTTCTCTTGCAATTAATTATTTTTCCCAGTTCTGAACAATGCATATGGGAGGTTGTGTTGTACATTTGCAAATACATTTACTCTCTGTCATCTCCTGTCAGTTAGTTATAGAAAGTGATAATGTGTCCTCTTAGCTTCTTTTCTTCAAGGCTAAAGAACCTCAGTTCCCTGAGCTACTCCTCATAAAACTCTTATCTCCAGCCCTTTCAGCTTTGTTATCCTTCTCTGGACATTCTCCAGTGTCTCAAAATCCTTCTTGTAGTGGGAAACCTCAAACTGAACACAATATTCAAACTGCAGCATCATTAATGCTGAGCATAAGAGCACAATCACTTCACTGGTCCTGCTGGCCACACTGTTTCTGATACAAGCTAGGATGCCATGGGCCTTCTTGGCCACCTGGGCACACTACTGACTCATATTCAGCTGAATGTCAACCAACACTCGTAGGTCCTTTGCTGTCCAGCAGGTTTCCAGCCATACTTTCTTGGGCATGTAGCATTGTGTGTGGTTATTGTGTCCCAAATGTGGGACCCAGCACTTGGCCTTGTTGAACCTTATACAGTTGGTCACAGCATATGATGCAGCCTGTCCAGATCCCTCTGTAGAGCCACTCCACACTCAAGTAGATGACTTCTGCCCAGCTTAAGAGTCGTCTGCAAACTTACTGAGAGTAAACCTAATCTTTTTGTTCAGATCACTGATAAAGATATTAAACAGAACTGGACCCAACATGGAGCCCTAGGGTAATACCACTCTTGTCAGGTATCTGCTGAGATCTGCCTGTTAAGAAACTTAGGACTACTGACCAAAAATTTAAGGATTTTCTGGAAGGAATTTTGTCATCCAGCTTTGTTGGTTTGCTTTTAGGGGTCAAGAAAACATTTTAGGGTCAAGAAAACAACATCCTCACATTTAAAGGAACAACTCTTTTCTTTAGCTGTACTTCGCTACATCCTTATCTCTGTGATTGTCATATTCATTCATAAATAGCTGCTAATTTTAGAAAGCAATTTTCAACTAATGACATGAAATGAACCATTGAAAATGAGCATTTATTTGTTTCAGTTGTTTGCTGCTTAGGGTATGGCTGATCTGTATATAATTCGTTATTTTTTTTTAGTAGATGACTGAAAACTTTTTAACCTTATCAATTATGAATGTAGTGATACAGAGTTAGCTCTTATTATGATTTCCAGCTGTTATATTTTTCACTTGTTTATGATCTTATGTGCAATTCTTAAAGTATTACAGTTTAAATGCAAATGTAAAAAAATAAATGGAAGTGAGCAGTTCTTTGATCAGTGATGGATAAGTAGCTAAGTGTTAGGGAAGATCACTCCTGAGGAGAAGAGAAGGAAGTAGATGGAGTTATGAGTGGAAGAAATGTGTGCAAGACAGCCACTGCACTGAGGGGTCCTAGACAATAGCAAGAAGAAAGGATCCATGATTTGGAGTATTGGGACTCAATTTAACAACTGAGTTTGTATTTTACTTGTAGTGTATTTACATGACTACTTGCAGTGCTATGTCATACCAAGAATATACATATGAAATGCTGTATTTGATTTCCCTTACTTCTACATTCCATCTTTTTCTTCTCCCTCCACCTCTCATTTTATATACATCTGTGAAGAGAATGAGAGTTAGGTTTACTCATCTGTTCATTGTTTAATAAATCTAGTGTATGATAAATATAAGATTTGATAGAATACCCAATCAATTCAGAAATGAGAACAGATTTCTCCACATCCTTCCTCCTTCTGTTGACACTAAGGTGTGTAACACAGCACTGCTTCCATAGGTACCTTGCAAAACTAACTTAGGGCATAAAGGCATAAAGGTTGATGTGACAGTTTTTAGAGATGTTAAAGGCAAAATAATAAATTATTCCTCCTCCATTGTGGAGAAAATATAGGAAATACATTTTGTCTTCAGCTGGATGTTTGCATGCTACCCACTTCTGGAAAAAAATGAGGGGAAAAAACTATTCGGCAAAACAGAAAACTTGGTGCTAACCTTTTTCTGCACTCTCTTGGTATGCTTTTTCCCCCACCTTCTGTTTTCATTTGAGCTGCTGAGCTGTGGCTTCCAATGTGCTCTGCAGGGAAGAGTCAGAAACAGGTGGCAGAAACTCATTGCAATGCAAAAGTTCAAACCCTGCATTATGCAGTTTATAATTGATGGTGTGACAGCTCACAGAAAATTAGCAATGCATGCCAGTTAGTGCAAGATTGATCTTTTTTTCCTCCTTTATTGCATTTTAAAGATTAGGAAGTTCTAAAAGAGGCAACAGCAAAGTTTACTACTTGTTCTGTGAAGATTCACATTAAGTTATGTAATATGAGTCATCATAAGATTTCTGATACAATTGTATTCTCCATTAGAAAACTAGATCCTTCATTTATACACTGCAAAAAAAAAGAAAAACAAATTAGGTGGGTGAGTACACACAAATATTGAGTGGAAAGATGGAAGGATGCATTGTGGAGATGCAATTAGATTTGAAGCATTATAAAATAAATTTCTCCATTTTACTATTTATGTACTCTCCTTATGGTGATAGCATAGGGTTTTTTTTCTTATTTTTTTCTGCCTTCATAGTTTCAAACTTTTGGAATATTTAAGGGAAATATTAAGGAAAGAAATTTGTCAGACTATCTTCTACAAGCTGTAGTTCCTGCAGACACTTTAGGTAGGTTAACTTTCAAATCATGCTGCCCTTGAGCTTTGCATGTTGTTATTTATGTCCTCAAAAACACAGCTAGTCTTTGCCATTCCTTCCTTATACATTTAATGATAAAGTAGTGATAAAGTTTTTTGATGAGTAAGTAGTTTTTAAGTAGCGATAACTTTTTTTAAAGGTTTTTAATAGTCATAAAGTAGTAATAATCTGTGGAAATGGCCTGCAAGCTGTAAACAAAATGTAACTTTTACTGGAATATTCTCTTGTGGAAAAGGAACAGTTGATTCTGAGAATATTGATGAAGACTGTAATGGAGATGGGTCTTAACTTGTCATGCACACGCAACTTCGAGTACTGTATCTGCATCTTTGAATGTTTTCACAAAGGAGTACCCTAGCATTTTCTAGGATTTCCTAATGTTCCTACATACTTCCAAAAGTTTGTTGAAGATGGTTTTGGCAACTTTTTTCTTCCTCTGTGTACTGATTGTTAGTGAAAGACCATCACTACTGGAACACTTAATACTCTGCCATCTGTCTTTTGTAATATTAATCAAAATATTTTGTCTGTAAAATTGCAGTCTGGCTCACAGACCCCAATACAAAAACACCAGCAAAAGAAACAGAATAATATTGAAGAGAATTTTAGGAAGGAAAGGAAGATAAAATGCTGGAGAGGTGTGAAGAGGAAAAACAGAATACATTTCAAAACAAAAAAGACACATGAAGAAGTCACAAATTATGTGTTCCTGGAATGAGGCAATTTTGAGGGAAAACAGCAATCAAAAAAGAAAGCAGGAAAGGTGACTTACTGAAAGCATGCTGTCATACTTCCTTCCTTTCTGCTTTCTACCTCCAATTATTTTTTCCCCTTTTCTGTCTCCAGAGGTGAATGAGTTGTATGCAGTTACACTTTTCCTTCTACTTTTTAATAAAAATAATCCATATGAAACTTAATTTTGTATTGATGATATCTCAGCAAAACTTTTGGAGTTTGAACATCACATTTTGGCCATATAGACCATATAGATATGGTTTGGAGTATGGATAGTGGTCTAAATCTGAACTCAAGACTAAACATCAACTGTATCATAAATGCATTATTTACTTTAACACAATGCAGATCCAAAAACATTAGCAGACTGCAGAAAAGCAAATTTGGCCCCATCTTTATGAGAAAGCACTTACTCAGTTTAACATTTTGGAAGGCGAATATTTGTTCCTCCTCTTGAATATTTGTTCCTCTTCTCTAATATTATCTGCTTTTTCTATAGTTGGCTTTGAAAACTATTCATTTTTTCTGATTTATGGAATCCATAACTACTCTTTCTATTTGTGATTTAGGTTGTGGGGTTTTTTTACAAATTATTCTTATCATACTATACTGTTTCACAGGAAGTGTCATTAAACTGCGGGCCTAGGTTGAGATGCACTTCACTGAATCTGTATATTAATAATTTTATTTGATATCATAGAATCATAGAATCACCAGGTTGGATGAGACCCACTGGATCATCGAGTCCAACCATTCCTACCAAACACTAAACCATGTCCCTCAGTACCTCGTCCACCCGTGCCTTAAACACCTCCAGGAAAGGTGAATCAACCACCTCCCTGGGTAGCCTGTTCCAATGCCCAATGACCCTTTCTGTGAAAAACTTCCTNAGCCCTTTGCTATCTTTCCTGTAGGCCACCTTTTAAGTACTGGAAGGCTGTTGTGAGATGTCCCCAGAGCCTTCTCTTCTCCAGGATAAAGAAGCTCAACTCTCTCAGCCTGTCCTTGTATGGGAGATGCTCCAGCGCTCTGATGATCTTTGTCTTTCTCCTCTGGACTTGCTCTAACAGATCCATGTCCTTCCTGTGCCAAGGGCTCCAGAAGTGCATGCAGTAGTCCACCTGCGGTCTTACGAGAGCAGAGTAGAGAAAATCAGCTCCCTCAACCTGATGGTCACACTTCTTTTGATGCAGCTCAGGATATGGTCAGCTTTCTGGGCTGCAAGCACACATTGCTGGCTCATGTTGAGCTTCTCATTGGCAGCACCCTGAAGTCCTTCTCTTCAGGGTTACTTTCAATCCATTCTCCTCTCAAAACGGTATTTGTGCTTAGGATTCCCCTGACCCATAGGCAGAACCTTGCACTTGGCCTTGTTGAACTTCATGAAGTTAGGACAGGCCCACTACTCAAGCCTTTGAAGTCCCTCTGGATGGCATCCCTTCCCTCTAGCCAATTGACCATGCTACATAGGCTGGTGTCATTGACAAACTTGCTGAAGGTGCCCTCAGTCCCATTGTCCATGTCTCCTACAAAGATGTTTAACAACACCAGTCCCAATATTGACCCGTGCATAATGCCACTCGTAATCAGTCTCCACTTGGACACTGAGCCATCAACCACAACTTTTGAGTGCAACTATCCAACCAATTCCTTATCCTGAGTGATTCAGTCATCCAGTCCATGGCTTTCCAGTTTAGAGATAAGAGTGTCATGTGGGACAGTATCAAATGCTTTGCACAATTCCAGGTAGATGACATCAATTACTCTTTCCTTATCCACAAAAACTGTGGCCCCATTGTAAAAGGCCACCCAATTCATCAGGCACAATCTGTCCTTAGGAAAGCCATGTTAACTGTCACCAATCACCTCCTTATCTTCCATGTGACTCAGCAGAGTTTCCAGGAGAATATGCTCCATCATCTTTCCTGACACAGAGGTGAGGCTGATCAGCCCATAGTTTCCCAGGTCTTCCTTTTTTTCTTTTTTCAACAATGCAGGTTATATTTCCTCTTTTCCAGTCAATGGAAACTTCACTGGACTGCCACAACTTCTTAGATATGATGGGTAGAGGTTTAGTAACTTCATGTGCCAGTTTCCTACAGTTACCTGCATGGGTTCAGTTTCCCACACCTCAGGACCCAAAGAAGCATCCCATCAGGTCCCATGGACTTGTGCACTTTCAGATTCCTTAGATGGTCTTACACCTGATCTTCTCCTTCAGTGAGCAGTTCTTCCTTCTCCCAGTCCCTGCCTTTGCCTTCTGCAACTTGGGTGGTGTGGCTTGAGCCCTTGCTGGTGATGACAGAGGCAAAAAAAGTCATTGAGTACCTCAGCCTTTTCCATATCCTGAGTAGCCAGGTCTCCCCTTTCCTTGTGGAGAGGGCCCACGTTTTCCTTAGTCTTCCTTTTATCACCAACATACCAATGGAAGTTTCTCTTGTTGCCCTTGACATCTTTAATTCTATCAGGGCTTTAGATTTCCTAACTGCATCCCTGGCAGCTTGGACAATTTTTTTGTATTCCTTCCAGGATACCTGCCCTTGTTTCCACTTTCTTTTTTTCTCCACTTTTTTTTTTTCCACTTTCTTTTTTCAGTTTAAGTTTGTGTAAGAGTTCCTTCTTCATCCACGAAGGCCTCCTGGTGTTTTTGCCTGTCTTCCTTCTTGCCAAGATACATCACTCTTGAGCTTGGAAGAGGTGATCCTTGAGGGTGATCCAGCTTTCTTTGCCCCTTCTCTCCTCCAGGGCTTTATCCCATAGTACTCTACCAAGCACATCACTGAAGAGATCGAAGTCCGCTCTGCTGAAGTCCAGGGTAATAAGATTGTTGTGCATCCTTCTTCCTGCCCTAAGGTTCTTAACTCCACCATTTCACAATCACTGCAGCCAAGGTTTCCTTTCAGCTTCACAATCCCCAGAAGCCCTTCCTTTTTTTTGTGAGAACAAGGTCCAGTATAGCACCTCTCCTCATTGTCTCTTCTATCACTTGGAGAGGGAAGTTATCACCAACACACTCCAGGAACCTCCTGGATTGTTTGTGCCCTGCTGTGTTGTCCCTCCAACAGATAGAGGGGTAGTTGCAGTTCCCCACAAAGACATGAATGTGAGGTTGTGCCTATCTGTCTGCAGAGGGACTCATCCACTCACCCTACCTGGTTTAGTGTCTTGTATCAGACCCCAGCTATAATGTCACCTGTCCCTGCCCTCCTTTTAATTCTGACCCATAAAGGTCTCAGTCAGCTCCTCATCCATCCTGAGGTGGAACTTCATGCACTGGAGCTGGTCATTGACATGTGTGACAACTAATGCCATATGAGTAAAAAGAAAAGCTAAAGAAAACTAGAGAAAGAAGGAAAGCATTTTCAGTACCCTTAAACCAACTTCTGATCTTGGGAAGAGTAGCTTAATGTTATATTGTGCTGAAAGCTATAGGTAGAACTCGTTTAACTCTGGTTTTATGAAATTTGGCTTCTGTATGAGTTGGATCAATTCAATTCTTAGCACTGTTAAGCAGTTTTTATTCAGTATTCTTGCCAATGCAACAAATTATTGTTATATAATATACCAGAATCACTGAATGCTTTCAGTTGGAAGCAACCTCAAAGATGACCTAGTTCAAACCTCCCTGCCATGGTCAGGGACAACTTCTACCATACCAGGTTGCTCAAAGCCTCATCCAACCTGACCTTGAATGCTTCCAGGGAAGGAGTATCCACAATTTCTCTGGGCAATCTTTTCCAGTTCTTTACCACTCTCACAATAAAGAATTTATTCCTCATATCTATTCTCAAGCTACTCTCTTCTGATTTGGAAGCATTGCACCTTGTCCAGTCACTACACTCCCTCATAAAGAATCCCTCCTCATCTTTCCTGTAGAACACTTTTAAGTACTGGAAGACAACTATAATGTTTCTCTGGAGCCTTCTGTTCTCCAGGCTAAGCAGTCCCAGCCTGTCCTCATCTGGGAGGCACTCAAGCCCCCTGATCATCTTCATGGTCCTCATTCCTTAATATATGTAATGAAAATATGAATGAAAATATGAGTGCTGGTCGTTTCCTTCAGTGACTTTCTTCTATGCTTTTTATGACTAACTGCTTTAGTGTTAGTAAGTCACACTCTGTCAACATCGGTGAAACCATGAACTTTCCTTGATTGTGCTAATAAAATAATCTTTTCTATTTGATTCTCTCACATTAGGGTAAGACTACTTATAGTTTGTCATGTAAGAAATATATCTAACTAGCAGGTACCGCAAATCTATTTAGGTGGCATTACAGGGATTTGTGGTGTAGAAAAAAAGTGAGATTCCTCTGACACTATGCTAAGGAAAATACCTTTAACAGCCAGAACCTGATGAGAAATTAGCATACAAAATGTAAATGATGCTGGAGACATGAAGCTGGGTTAGCAGACTTAAGAGGATTTATAATGAAATAATGGAGAAGAAAGCTAACACCTCAGGGACTGAATGCAGCCATGTTAGCTTTTTGCTTATACTACTTATCTGGACATTTCAGTGCCAAGTAAAATATTTTAAATGATATTACAAAGTACCTTTTTTCCCCAAAAGATGTATTCAAATAAAATTAATGGCATTGTTATAGTAATGTTTCTTTGAAATATTAATATCATAATTTGAAGTGCTAATATTCACAAGGTCTTGGCCAAAATCCAGTTATAGTAATTTAAATCAGTGGATCAAATATCACCTGGCAGTTTCCAATGGAGAGAATAGGTTTATTTCATTTCTGAAGCATTATCAGGTCCTCTTATCACCTGTCATATTGAGCCCTGGGGATCTATTAATTAGAAAAAGATTCAGATTTTAATTTTCAGATTATTTTGTAGATTAATATAATTAATAGAAAAAATAGACTGTTTAGTAATAACTTATTCATGTTTTCACTCTATTCAACAAAGAATTTCTGCATTAGTTTTACTTACATGCTCTAGTAGATTTAGATTAGACACTGATTTTGCAAGCTATTATAATTCTTACTTTGGTGAAACTACCTTATAAACTCATCCTTCTGGTCAGTGTCTGGATCAGCATAACCATACAGCCCAATGCAGTTTCAATAGCTTTATCACTTGAGTAATATTTTAACTTCTGAAATAAGATCTGAATTATTTTCTGTGTCACAAAGCTTATTATTCTGTCTTCTGCTGTTTGCTCATAATAATTCTGTTACTCTTTATTTTCTTTCTTTTTTTTGTTATAGACGGAAAAAGTATAAGGCATGGACTATTTATAATGAGTGATTTCATATGTATGATATTATAAGACAGAAAAGGAAATTAATGTTATTTCATAGAGAAACCATGCAAAAGATCTCAATCTTCAATCTCATCAATTGAGACTTCCTACAGAATGCAGGACAGCTATTGAATAGATGTTGAATAGAACCTGTGTTTCTTAATAAACTGTTTTGTTTCTTTTTAGTGAGTCACAGCAGCTTTTTGAAGGTACAAGAAGGCAAGGTTATATTAGTGGTTTGTTTTTCTTTAAGGGAAAATTACTTTGTTGAAGCATGCATTATGGAGTCAGTGCATTGCAACAATTTAGGACTTCTGTGTCGCATTAAATGCAACTTGCCAGTATTTTTCAGAAAAAAAATTGGTTGTAAATATTTGTAGTTATGATAGAAAATATGTCTTGCTAAATGCACAAGATCTCAAGAAGTAGGTGCACAGGAACAGGTTAAATCCTGTTCATATGAGAATGAGTTACATGCGAACATGAATTGGCTCCTCTCTCACAACTGACTGTAGAGTACATGGGAATTCCAGGACCTTCCCAGGTGGGATGGCAAGGAGTGATTAGATTTTACAGCTTGATACACTCTAATCTGTAGAGAATTTAATTCAAAAGAATGTTTATTATCCTTTTGAGCAAGAACAAAAGGAAAAGAATTTCATAAGTGCTTTGGCTTCCTTTCGGATGAGTAGCGTGCCACTGCATCCTCCAGAACAGAACTTAATTTACACATAGTGATTGAGGCAGTGCTACTAGCAACAGTAACGTTTTTGTGACTGACAGTATTTAGGGTTGTTTTTCCAAAGCAATGTTCTGAATATCTACAATTGCAAGGGAATCACAATAGGAAGTTGAAATGAAAGCAAGTTTCTATTTCTCTTGATTGCAGATATGAGCTTGATAGCTGAAAGCAAGTAAGCCCAAACTTTAATCATTAATAAAAAATCTCTTGATTATTAAAACATCATAACTAGTTCAGAACTTGACTGATGAACTCTGAACTTCTCAAGTTGCCAACAAAGTGCATGTACTTTTTTTCTTGTCCTAGATGAGTGATGTTTTCTGCCTGAAGCCAGTGCCTGTTAAAGTACTTTTTATATAAACCTTTACTCTAACTCAGTAGCTAAAAAACACATTGCCAGATGTATTTGAAGTATATTTTCTCTTAAATAAGTAAACAACCTACCCCAGTTACAACACAGTCCCTCTCTTTTGTACTTTTTTGCTCCAGTTGGATTGTGACCTTCTTAATGTTTCCAATGTAGTGAGCTTACAAGAGCTTATTATTTCATAACCTTCTGAGTACTGAGTTTTAGATTGTTTTTTTTAATTAGTATTTAATTGCTCATCAATGTAATTGAAAACTGTTGGGAAAATGATGCATTTGCTAATCCCTTTGGTACCAGTCAACAGTATGCTTTTCCCAAGGTCAAGTGCTTGTGACAGTGGGAACTTTCTTTGTGAATGTGATGCCAAAGACTTGACGGGTAGAAATGTTCTTAGTATGCCTTGCAATCTGCCTCTGCCTTTGGTAGAGAAACAAAGAGATATTAATCTTTGCATAGCTTCTTCTGCAAAATTTGTTCTGGGAAGATGTATTAGCTTATTGATAATGAAAGTCAGAGTTCACTTTTTGTAAGCATACAAGATGAGTCTGAAATGGTTAATGCTAGTAGAGAAGCTATTATTTGTCAGTGTTCATAGACTGTGTGCACTCAGTGATGCTTTTCCCACTGCTAACATATGATAATTGGAGTCTAAGCTAAGGCTCACTTCCTGGAACTGTCTAGAGAAGACATTGAGCAAGCAAAGATTCAAGTAGGCTGGGTCATATTAAGCTGGAAGCTGTACTAAAGGACTATGAAATAATTGTTTAGATATTCTTGAAACAAGCTTTCTGAGCCCTCACTAATTTTTATAGGATGTAATAACCTTACTAATCAATTTGTCATACCTTCCTTTGAACATGCTTTGGAAAATCCTGCTCATTGCCTTCTCTCCTCAAATTTAATGTTTTACGGTGCAGTGAACTTACCCTTCTTCAGCAGTCTTTCAATAGGGAGCTCAATAAGAATACTGAAGTGTTATCTTTATCTGTTTTCACTTTAAATTAAGTTTTTAATAATTCATGTACTGTCTTGAGACTTATTTTTCCATCCCACTTGTGCAGAGGCAACTGTGCTCGTTCTATGGTCTAAAAATTGGTGCCTGAAAAGTAAAAAATGTGAGAAAAACCCATCCTCTTCTATGAATCTCTCTTTTCCTCTCAACCTTCCCAAATGTCTTTGTAGTAAGTGCTTGATAGTGCTCTGTTGGAGCTGGTAGAAAAGTTCCTTTTTGTTTATTCTTTGAAAAAAGGATTTGGGCATCATAGACTATAAACTATATTATAAGTCTTCATGCATACAAAGCAATGCAATTCTAAATTTTTACAAAAAAAGTTTGGGTTTAAAATCTATTAATACTCAGAGATTCTCTGAGGAATTACAATGGAATAAAATGGAACAAAAGCATTTTGTTTCAGAAATAGATTTTTGTTCAAATGTATGTTATATTCTAGGCAATTTTTTTATGCTAGCTTTTTTTTTTTTGTTTCAGTATTTGTGGTTTGTTGCATAGCAGGGTTGCATAATAATATTAGAAATCATCTATTGAACAGATTCCGGGTCTTGGCAAACTCAGATTGTTTTCCTCCAATCCAGCCCTTGTGTGTACTGAAGACTGACTATTTGTTCTTTGAGCTGTAGAATATTTCATGTAGGAAAAAAAATTATTAGATAATTTGTTTACTTAAACGAATTGTCTGTGTATCTCATATTAAGAGCCTATTTTTACATCTGTCTTAACAGATAGGTCTTAATCTTTTCAGTCAAACAGTTTCTGAAGTGGAGACATACTACAGATTAAGCAAGAGGAAAAAATAAATAACTAACTTTATTGAACCTTCAAAGCTCTTCTGAGCATAGTAATGGTCACAGAACATCTGAAGCCCTTACACAATATTTTATTTTGTGCTCATTGGGAAATTAGGATTAATTGCTAGCTAAGCTTGCAGGTGATATGTAATTGGCTCATTGTAACTGAACATGCTTAAAAAGGAAAAGCACACTGGTTATTGCTTTGGAAGTTAAAAAAAAGGTCTCAGCTATGTTTGAAATGAAAATAAAGCAGCTAGAGATTGACCAATTAAAGCACTTCAAACTTTTCTTTGCTAGCAGGAGATTCTCAGTGAGGCAGATCAAATGTAATTATTGAGAGAATGTAAAGAAAACATCTTTGTTGCCCTATTGTAATGAAGACAGCACAGCAGGATTGGTACTGAGTGTGCTGGATTTTGACTGGTGTACAGGCTTGTGTGCAGAGTTAGCAGTGGTCTTCATCATTTAATTACATGGAGTTATTTTTGCTTTTGCAGGCATTAGTAGTTTTCTTTTAAAAAGAGGTAAGAGCTTGCAATACTTAACATGCACTTCATGTCCTGAAGGTGCTTTACCTTAATTAAGCAATTAGAGTGAATGCCACCTGGGTGTACTTCTGTCCCTTCCTGTGTATGTTGTAATGATCGATATAACCTACATCCAAAGATGTCCATTTACAGATGGAGAAACAAACCAAAATGAGTTCTTTTAGGGTGTCTGAAATCAGATTCAGAGAGCTGTTTACCACATGATAGTTAATCAATGGCAAATTTGGAGATAACTCCTGAGCCTTTTGGACTGGATGGGGGTTTCTCACCTACAATATTGTCTGTCTCCTGAGTCTTTGCTTCCAGTTTTTGAACCCATTTTTTTACTTTTATTAGTAGGAATTTGATCGTTTAAACCAAGAGAAAGAAAGGATATTTGCACTTCTTTTGTTTAGGTGAGAATGTTCAATTCTTAGAAGTATATTAGTTTAGTCTCTGAGAAGTCTCCTATATCTAAAGAGAGAATAGAGGATCTTTCAGCAGGTGATTGTTAACAGAAACCTTGTGGAAGAAGTCTGACTTATTCTCTGAAGAATTCTCTTACTCACTAGGGATGGCTTAGGAATTCAAGGAGACTAGTCTCCTAATTTTATCTAATATTAAGCAAAGGAAATATGCTCTACTAAGTGTCTTCCTGAAAATTCAAGTATGAGTTTCTTGCAAGAAAGAGCTTCAGCAATGAACACTTATATTCATAAAAGACTGTGACTTTTAATTATGAAAACAGTGAGTCATATATGCCTTGAATATATAACTAACTTATGTGAAATAGAGGTCTTGCAGTAGAGTTGATAATATTTCATAGTGATCACATAGCAATGTTGATTCTTTTTGATACAGACCACCACTGAAGCTGCAAAGGATTTATTTATTTTGTTTCATTTCCAAGTTGAGATGAAAAACTGAATTTCTTTTTCCTTAAGGAGTTTTCTTTGATGATACCGAAAGATGTTACCTTTTGTGTTATAGTTCAAAATTATGGAGATAATAAAAATTAATATTAATTCTAAGGTTGGAGTTTCCAACCCTCCTTGTGTTCTAGCACTCCTCACAAAAGTGGGAGACTACGTGCGACTGGGATAATGGTGCTGAGATAATGACTCTGTAACAACTGGATGATTGTTATTAAGCAGGTACTCTTTATTTACAGCATGAGGGATCATTCCTCCAAACATACACACCAAGTGACCAAATAATGCACCTTTTATGTTGCAGATGTATGCATATTCATTTCACCTCCTGAAACTGTTTTACACATTCATTTTTTTGAGACATCTTTAACATATCTCCACGCCTCTTTTGCATGCATGGTTGATCCTTTGAGTGGTCATGAGGACTGCTCTTGAGCATCCAAAGATGAAGGCTTGAAGTCTTTGTCCTTAGTAGACTTTTAACCTTGGAGGGGCAGTGCAGCCCAAACTTGTGAAAAAAGCCTTCCTTTTCTGCCAGTACAGCAATGTGGCCCCTCTAGTTTCTAATCTTATCTTACAGGGTGTTCTAGTCTTTGTAAAACTGGCCTTCTTTAGATAAAAAGTTACTTTAGCTCAAAGCATATATTGCTTTAAGACACATACAAGCTCACACAATTGCCATCTATCAATATTTACCTCATCAAAAAGAATTTTGACCTTATTGACATTAAATGGGAATGTGTAGTAATTAATTTTGTGAATGCTTTCTATGAAATTCTGCCTACAACAATGCATTCCAGATGGAAAACCATATTCTTAGTTCTCAGCAATTCTTGTAGGAAAGAAAAGTTCTCAGATATGTGCATACATTAGACTAAGTAACTTTTCCCTGAACACATGAGTCATTGCATATTAAAAATATTATTGATCACAATCGTAATTTTTCTCCCTTTATATAAAAACCATCTTGGATCAAATGCAACTAAAGTTAGAAAAAGAATAGGGAAATTTTGATGACTTTGTCTTGTTGGATCACTTTCTTCAGATTAATCTGCAATATTAGAATATTGCTCTATTCATTACATAAAATTACTTTTCATGGTAAGAAGATTGATTGTGAGTGGATCATTAATTGAACTGCAACACACTTCTAAAAAGTGTGTCTTGCATTTTAATCTGGCTTCTGTATAAGGCGTGTAAGCCCCAGGTGCATTTTTCCCAGTCCTTTCAGCCTCTATCCACAAAACCAACAGGTAGCCGAGTCCTTGTGTCCGAGATTGTAAGTATTAGCTTATAGGCCTCCAGTATTTGAATTCCCAATTTATTGTTCCTCTTCTAGGTCTTCTCTTGGTGACTACAAGTATGAATCAGAATTCTCAGTCCTTGCAGAACGGGTGTACGCTATGCTTTTTCAGTTTTAATGAGTACAGATTCAAGTCCTTGTGTAAGAATATTTTCTGGGGACCCATCTTTCTGCATGCAAGTTGTACTATTTTGTCCCAGCTTAGCCTGCCCTTATCCAGGTCAGTGGCTAAAACTGGGCAGGCTAAAACAGGAATAGATAGACAATAGTTCTGTGTTATGGCATAGAATTGTAAAATTGTTGTGTATTGATTCACCATGGATTCAGAAACTTTTCAGAAAGGGTCTAGCTGTTTAGAAAAAACTTAATGTAAAATTCCAAAGCATGCAGAAACTTTTCATTTCCTAAGAAATCTTTGTATTCAAGTGTATTTTCACTGTTTCTGAACTTAATGTGAGAGTTAAGGGTTTTGACCTTCCCTGATGATATGTATAGCAGTAGGGGTGTTCCTGGTGATGTAATAAGTAATTACACCCTCAAACAGTTAATATCCTGTTTCTGTGTATTTTTCTGGGGTTTGATTCATGAGTCTCCTAATTTACTTCACAGTTACTAAATACTTGATGCTTTATTTTTACCTTATAGCAACTTTCTTTGACAGCACTTTTATTGAAGCAGAGGCTAAGTGATGAAGTAAGGACAAAATAAATGCATCAAGATTTCTTCAGGTTCATTTTATCATCTGGTAATTGCAGAACATGTTTTC
Organism: Piaya cayana; assembly: GCA_013389865.1. Taxonomy (NCBI): domain Eukaryota; kingdom Metazoa; phylum Chordata; class Aves; order Cuculiformes; family Coccyzidae; genus Piaya; species Piaya cayana. Next base: position 296,838 of record WAAB01014831.1, on the reverse strand, counting down.
AGCAACAGGGAGAAGAATTAATTTGTCTCCTTCCTGGCCACATCTGCATTGCAAAAAGAAAAAAGTGTGCTGTTGATTTTCCATTAGAAGGAGATAGTCAGTGGGCAGGAAAAGAGCAGCAGGATACTTCAGTGGCATTCAAGTCTTATAGCTAGGGGAGCAGAATTTCAGGATATTTGAGCAAGTTTAGCCAGCAGTATAGAAAAAACCTTTATGTGCTTCAGCCTCTGAACAGAATAAAGGATGACCTGCACTAAAATCAGTGAATATATTAAACCCTATTAAGACCAGATTTGTAAAATGGGAATGTCTTCCTGTCTTTCTCATCCTCCATGTCTTTGGTGTAAATAAATCATAATTATCCTACAGAAAATGAAAGGCAAGGAAGGAAAAGAAGAGAAGTGTTCTAGAACATAGCCATTTTATGTGAATGTCTATTCTTTTGACAGGTAATAGGGAGATACAGTGTTTAAAAAAATATTTTACTTTTCAACAATAATTGTGAAATGAGAAATTTTGTATTGTTTTCCTTTTTTTGTGACTTGGTTTTCCGCCCAGAGACAGAAAGAAACGAACACTTCACCCATTTCACATGATTTTGCATTTCCTCCTGGCTGGTCTTTTATGGTATTTCCTCTCTGACTCATGCCAAGGGCTGTTTTGACTTGAAATATTGTAAGTGCATTTTCTGTTCATAATGAACCTGAGAAATGTGAGTGATTGTATGCACAGCAGGCATACTTCTGTATGCCATGCTATTGATAAGAAAGCTTAGGTAGCCAGAAATGAACTTGTATTTAATTCAAAACCATCTGACCTCCCTTGATTCAAGTTGTCCATAGCATGGTAGGTGTCTGCTTGTCCTTGCAGTGATTCATACCTCTTGCAACAGAAGATTTCAAGTTTCCTCTTTACCTTGCTTGTTGTAAATAAACCAAATAAAACAGGTCACTTCTTTACACAGCATCCTTTAAGTGTACAATCTTTCCTCTTCCACAGACAGCTAGAACTGTTTTCACTTGCTTTCTGTAGTCCGTACATGCTGATATTACTATAGCTAGGTTCTAGCCTATTGAGCCTCAGTTTTCTGAGTGTAAAGTGAGAACGGTATTTCCTTCCACCATAAGGATTGGTTTTGTAGCTTTGCTAATTGATATCAATAACATTTCACATACTGAAGGTCAGTTACTGACAAAGCATGAATTAAAGATTAAGTGTTCTCCTTCATGGATAATCTCTTTATGATTTTATGTTGTGTATTTCACATATATTCATCAATTCATTGGAATTTTTTTATTCACTTTTAAATGTCTTCTGCCACTGTTTTATGGTGTATTAACTCTAAGTTCATTATCTGGCTCTTGTTAGGGGAGGCTGTAAGGAAATTATGAGCACTATTGTCTCACTCCTAACTAATGGTGGTTTAGTTTGTGTGACAGATGTGTCCTTTCATACAAGTAAGATCTGATCTCTTATTCAACTTTCAGGTGTGCATGAGATTGTTATTTCACAAGATGAAGGTGAAGCTAATTAAAGAGTTACTCTATCTTACCTCTCCCTTCACTTCAGCTAATCAATTTCAAGGTGTTTTAAACTCTGACTCAATTTCTGAATGAATGAATTAGACATATCTGTGGTATCTTTCTTCCTTTGTTTGAGGTAAATTATGCATTTGTGAAATCAGTCAGGTCATTTCATGGAAACAGAACTATTCCCATAGTAGGATTAGCAGGTTTTAATCCTGTTCTAGTTTTATTTTGGATACAGGCTTATTTCCCACCTGCTTATCAGTACAGGGAGCTAATAGGTGTGCTGGGGCATCAAATGGGACATTGGGAAATCAGAAACTGGCTTGTGAGATCCATGGATACTGTAGCATGCAAGCAGAAATCCCCAGTCACATTTCCACACAATCAGAAGGATTTTTTAATTTTTTGTTCTTTTTTTTTTTAAGAAAAAAATAAGAGTGAGATTAAAAAAAAAAAAAAGAGAGGAAATCCCCAAGGCTGATTATCTATAGTTTTATTTTAGGCGACAACGTGCTAGTATCCTTAACAGTGATGTTCCGTCCTGATAGAGTTAGTGTTCTGGCCACCTGGAGATGTTACTACTTGAACACTGGTTCATGCTTTAACGTTCATTTTAGCAGTCATTAGATCTGAAAAAATATATGGAGCTGACACAGTATGTAGAATATTTAAAAGTGGAATATTTTGATTTAATCTAAAGTACACTTAAGTTTCATCTAAGTAGTTGTGATTTTTGAAAGTTAGATAGAATGCCCCTTTGATAACATGTTTTCTTTAAAATGGTGTTTTTCAGACACTGTTCTGCCTTTGAAAATGATAACATTTTGTGTGAAGTAGGCTATGTGCAGAACAGATGTTTTTTCTTTTGTAATCACCTTTGTTTGGAGTTTTCATCTATCTTAAAGTCAAAGTCAAGCAGAGAGCTGAAGCCATCTGCAAATTAGCAGGAGTTTTCACTGCTGCTTTTCATAACATTAAAATTAGACCATGGAAAGTCATAGAATATGTATAAGATATCTGGGAAAATGTATATATATGCATGTAAGTGGGAAATATATTCTGTAATCAGCCTTTGTCTCGTTGCCCATGATTGATGGAGATCACTCCCGCATGTTGTCAAGGCCTTATAAAAGATCATAGAATCACAGAATCACCAGGTTGGAAAAGACCCATCGGATCATCGAGTCCAACTGTTCCTATCAAACGCTAAACCATGCACCTCAGCACCTCTTCCACCTGTGCCTTAAACACCTCCAGGGAAGGTGAATCAACCACCTACATGGACAGCCTGTTCCAGTGCCCAGTGACCTTTTCTGTGTAAATTTTTTTCCTAATGTTCAGCCTGAACCTCCCCTGGTGGAGCTTGAGGCCATTCCCTCTTGTCCTGTCCCCTGCTGCTTGGGAGAAGAGGGCATCACCCTACTCTCCACAGCTTTATTTCAGGAGGTTGTAGAGATCTCCCCTCAGTTGATGCTTGCTTTTTAAAACTCCAAAACCAGTCCTAGAGTCTTATTTGCTGACATTTTTTGTATCAGAGCAAGATGGCCAGAAGTTCTCCATACGTTCAACTGGACTCAATCCTCAAATGAGAATATTAGGTGCTAGTTACTTTATACAGCTGCTGGATTTTTAAGAGAAATTAGCTATCTACAGTTGCTAGTAGGATTAATGAAGACTTTTGATTTATAGCCTTTTCTTACATTCTTCTACTTCTTCTGCAGTAGCTACAGGAATTTGGGATTTTTTAAAGGGTCTAATTGCTTTGCACTTTTACTTTCTGTCACAGATATTAACTTGAAAATGATGTCTAGAAAATTAACCTTCAGAAACTGCATAGTGGAAACTGAATGCATCCATACATACAAGCTACCTGATACTCAATAAATTATCATTCTTTGGCAGTGTTTTCAGCCAAGAACTGTGGAAAGAACACAGAAAATCTAAAGCTGTATAATCCGTTATTTTTGTTACAGTATTTATTTTTTTTAAACCTACCAGAAACTTGACTTGAGCACTGAGATTATTTTATCTCTCTACAGTAATTAGCAATATCTTGTATATTTAGCTGTGAGATACTAACTGTTTAGGAAAGAATTTAACACCCTGAAAACTTTAATTATTTTAAGTCAAATGTGAGAATGTCCATAACATGGTTCTAGGAGGGGAAAAAAAATTGAAATAAGACCTGCTTTAAATTGAAGCTTCTGCTTATTCATAGATTTACAACAAAGTTAATAAGTTATTAATACAAAACTTCAGGTCATTAAATTAAATCTTCTCTGTTTTTTAAGAGGATCATTGCCATTCTTTCTTGCTGAGAATCTTAGAATTCAACACAAAGGGTTCTATCAGGACTCAAAATAATAAATTCCTGACTAAGTTTACAGTTTTCTGTGGGATTCTTTGATAACATTTACACACAATTATCACCTACTCTTACATGTAGTGATGTTTTTATTGACTTGAATCTTAAAGATTGTTGTCCTGCAAGTGAATTTTAAGTTTATAAAAATTTAATAGCTTGTATAACTGCCTCAGTAAACAGCTTAGTTTGAATATTAGGCCATGTGATGAGGAAAGCCATGTGAAGAATAACCCATGTTCTAGTATAAGCAGCTGTTTCAGTTTTGCCTTGAACTTCTACAGGTCAAACCTAGAGATTCAAAACTTCTCTTGCTGCAGTCCACTTCTTTTTATATCACATGCTCTTTGCTATTTTCCCTTGGAGATGTAGCATGAAGATATAAAAAAATTATTTTAATAGACTGTTGTAGAGAGAAATTAACTGGATGCTTTTAAAAAAGCAGAAAGCAGCTTGGTGCAAGCAAAAGTGAAGTTTAGTAGCATTTTAAAAGGATGCTTCGTCAGAGAGATGGGCCCTGTAATATTTAACAGCAAAACAAGCACATCAAATGCATTACAAATAAAGGGCTGCATGTTCAGTTACTTTTGGAACTGCAAATCACAGAAGGATGTCTCCCCAAACAGAGTTTTAAGACAGTCATGTAATTAGATGTAATAATAATAACTGAACAAAAAAATGGAAATTCACTGTGGTTTCAAGGAAGTTTAGTCTTTTTAACTTATATATATGTCTAAGATCTGGCATTGCCTGAGGACTCATGAATAGTGTGTGTGAAAACACAAGGTTATCTTTTCTTTGCTTGAAGTTTTGTACTGTTTTCCAGGGCTTTAGACTAAACTGTTAGGGCTTAATAAAAGAAACATGTTGTCAGTGTGAAGATTTAGATTCTCACTGTGTGGAACTTGTATGTAGGTAAAAAAGCATCAAATTTTTCTTGACCCATCCAGTCTTAAGGAAGTAATGCTTACAGAGCTTTTTCCTTGCCACTCAACAGGTTCAATGATTTATTTATATTTTCAAGTAATCATGACACATTATTTAATGTTAACAAACAATTAATATATTTGTAATCCATTCCATATATTTTTGTAACCCATACTGTACAGTTAATATAGTTCTGAGCTTTAAGAGTTAATTTCAGTATTGGCTGATTTTACTCAGAAAATAACTGTACTGAAGACAAAAATGACAAATTATTTATATTCAGATGTACTTAATGGGACTACAGAATTTTTATATACACCTTATTTTTAGACCTGCACAGGGATGTTTACTTTAATTCATTTAAATGATCCTATGAGAAAATATAAACAAAGGAAATGAACTCCCGGAAAAGGAGCCAGCAGGGAAAAAAACAGCTTGGCTGAGTAGGGAGATCTTTAGGGACAACAAAAAGAAAAGGAATGTATATGAACTTTGGAAGGAGGGACAAACATCTTGGGTGGACTACAGGAAGGAAGTGAGATCATGTAGAGAAAAAATCAGGAGGGCTAAGACCCAACTAGAAATCAGACTGGCCAAGTCTGTGAAAGATAACAGAAAATCTTTCTTTAAATATATTAAGAATAAAAGGAGGACCAGGGAGAATATTCAGTCCCTACTGGATGCAAATGGAAGAACTGTGGCAAAGGATGAGGACAAGTCTGAGGTACTTAATGCCTTTTTTGCCTCAGTCTTTAATTGTAAAGAAAGTTATTCCCTCTGTGTACATACCCAGCAGTTAGAGGAGGAGAACAAAGCTCTTGTGATCCATGAGGAGGTGGTAAGAGACTTGCTTGCCCAGCTAGACACCCACTAGTCTATGGGGCAGGATGGGATCTATCCAAGAGTATTGAGGGAGCTGACGGATGTGCTTGCCAAACCCCTTTTCCATCATCTTCCAACAGTCCTGGCTGTTTGGGGAAGTTCCACTTGACTGGAGAGTGGCTGATGTTATGCCCATCTACAGGAGGGAGGAAGGGAGGATCCAAAAAACTACAGGTCTGTCAGTCTGACCTCAGTGCCGGGGAAAGTCATGGAACAAGTGATCTTGAGTGCTATCATGAAGCATATGCAAAAGAACTGCGTGATGAGGCCCAGTCAACAAGGGTTCATGAAAGGCAGGTCTTGCCAAACTAACCTGATCACCTTCTATGACAAAGTGACCTGTCTACTGGACAAGGGAAAGGCTGTGGATGTAGACATCTTGGACTTCAGTAAAGCCTTTGACACAGTTTCTCATAGCATTCTGCTTCAGAAACTGTCAGCCTCCTGGGTGGAAAACTGGTTGGATGGCCGGGCCCAGAGAGTGGTGGTAAATAGAGTTAACTTCAGCTGGAGGCCAGTTACAAATGGTGTCCCCAGGGCTGAGTGCGGGGTCCAGCCCTGTTCAATGTCTTCATCAATGACCTGGATGAAGGCATTGAGTGCACCCTTAGAAGTTTGCAGATGACACTAAGCTGAGTGGTATTGTCAATCTGCTGGAGGGTCAGGAGGCTCTGCAAAGGTATCTGAACAGGCGGGACCACTGGGCTGAGACCAATGGCATGAGGTTTAACAAAGACAAATTCTGGGCTAGAGAGGACCTGGAGGTGTTGGTTGACAGCATGAGCCAGCAGAGAAGAGAAAGCTGAGAGCAGACCTTATTGCTCTCTACAACTACCTGAACGGAGGTTGTGGAGAAGAGGATACTGGCCTCTTCTCCCAAGTGACAGGGGACAGGACAAGATGGAATGGCCTCAAGCTCCACCAGGGGAGGTTCAGGCTTGACATCAGGAAAAAAAATTTCACAGAAAGGGTCACTGGGCACTGGAACAGGTTGCCCAGGGAGGTGGTTGAGTTACCTTCCCTGGAGGTGTTTAAGGCATGGGTGGGTAAGGTGCTGAGGGGCATGGCTTAGTGATTGATAGGAATGGTTGGATTTGATGGTCCTGTGGGTCTTTTACAACCTGGTGTTTCTGTGATTCTGTGAAAGCAAAGTAGTTCATTAACTTCATAAATAATTACAAAACTATTAGTAAACTTTCACACAAATATATAAAAATAAATAAAATTAATATAACCTCTTTATATGTTTCTGTTATTCTGGTTTCCCTACCCATAGTGAAGAGGTGACATTCAATTCATATTTTGAGCCAAGTCTTCTAATTCCAGGAAAATTGAAAGGTACCAATATCTACAGTCCTATGTAGGTGTCGGTTTTCTCACATAGTGACTGAAAATATACTAACATTTCTGCGTGTATCTTCCTCTCTCTAAGGACCCTCCGTGGGAATACAAATGTGTTTTTATAAGAGTCTGAAGGACTGTAGTCTCCATGATTAATACTGAAATGATTATTTGTAAATGGTGCAATGGAATGTCAACTGCAATGTCTTAGAAAGCAAGGTTAACAATAACTACCCTTATCTACACATCACCCAGAGCCTTTGTGATGGACCACACAGAAATGGCTATGACTTTGGGTTGGATTGATCTCAACTCCCTCCCCCTCTCGCCCAGTATGTGATGAGGTTCCAGGAATAAAATATGCCTGTCACTTTGGGGAAAAATATGAATATGAAAACACCTTTGTGTAATATAAATTTCTCTGAAATCTCTATTCATTAGAAACACTCTGAGGATGAGTCTGCTCCAGTACTGTATGAAGTGTACCTGCCTTAATGTTTAAATTAAAATATTAAGCATAAATTTCTTTGTTTCAACACAAAGGCAAAGGATGTTCCAGAGGCAAAATATTTATGTTCACCCCTTGCTGTCTGGTTCACTGAGTGACCATAATAATTCTGCTGTCATGAAGAGAATTTCTGTTCTGATTTATCCCCTGCCCCCATTGAGATCAGCAGCTAAACTGGACAGTTGTATCCCAGTTTCTCTTGACAGGGAAAGGGGGAATGGAAATGAGAGAAAATGACTTGTGGGATGGAATATAAAACACCTTTAATGAAACAAAGTAATAAAAAGCAAAATAATAAGAGAATAGTAAAATATATACAACTGTATAAAGACAGTTCACACTTCCCTGATGACCCCCCCACTGGTGCTACAGGGCACGTGTGGAGAAAGCCATGGACTGGATTCAGTGGCAGACAGGAGATGGGCTGAGGAATTGGACTCAGGAACACAGAGATTGGGTTCAGGGACAAATGGGCAGATGTCCTCCCAAAATATCAGCTATCAAAGAAGAAAGAGCTTGACCCTTGTGGTCCTTAAGCTTTATAGTGAATATGATATTTATGGAATGGGATACTTTGTTGATCAGGCTTGCATTACTCAATCTGTCTGTTCCTCCCTGCAGGTGCAAACCCTTGTGCCATATGGCCTTGTTTTACATAGGATTAAGTATGACCAATAGCTTCTCTACATAACTATGCCCTGTTATCTTGGTGATAAGTATCAGGCCAAGCCCTTCTAGAGGCAGCCTCTATCTGAAAAGTATGTTAACTTTTCCAGAAGTTGAATTTTTAGAAGAGGTTTAGCTGAAAAGTCAAAGAATTTGTTTTGCTTTAACTCGAACCAGAACAGTCTCAATGGAGGTTAGGACACTTGCCAGGGTATTATTTTCTGCTCCTTGTCAGACAGATAGACTGTCTGTGAGAAATCCACAGACCTTTTGACAGCTGCTCTGTGTGCCAAAAAGAGGTTACTTCTATACAACAATACTCTGGAAGAGACTTGGAAAGACAGGACAGAACGAGAACCATAGATAACTGATAGCAGGTGAACTGTTCTATAACACTTACGTGATAGCAATATTTAGGTCCTTGCCCTTACTGCCTGTCCTGCCCATTGTAAAGAGTGCAGTTGTAAAAATGGATATAAATTCATGCTTTTCCTCTGTTGTCTGTGTTTTAGAGAAAATAATTTTTCTCCAGATGATACTAAGCAAATACATGATACTATGGTACTTAGATTATATGTTAATGCACTAGTGTCTACATTTCAAAATTGTTGGAGTAATTTATTTAGTGTTTTCCAAAGGTCTGAATTTCAATGCTGAAATACTTTCATTACAGTGATGATAATTAATGAAAAAANGTTTTAGAGAAAATAATTTTTCTCCAGATGATACTAAGCAAATACATGATACTATGGTACTTAGATTATATGTTAATGCACTAGTGTCTACATTTCAAAATTGTTGGAGTAATTTATTTAGTGTTTTCCAAAGGTCTGAATTTCAATGCTGAAATACTTTCATTTCAACAGTGACGATAATTAATGAAAAAGTACCTCAGGAGTTTGAAACCACCATTTTTTTGTTACCAGTTTGGTTTTGGGGTAGAGACAAGACGTCTGAGGTAGGTCTTAGTAAGGAAGCTGTGCATCTGGGAATAAAAGAAGTGAATTCTAGCTTCATGCCACAAGTTTTTTTGGCTAGATTGTTTTCATGTCCTGGACAGTGTTAATCAAAATTAGCATTGTTGTTCTGCTTCTTTACTGTAGACTTTAGGATGACTGGGCATTGGTAGATGTAGCTTAGAATAACTGTATGAATTAGAATCACAAGATCAATCTATTTTATGTTTACATGAGCATGTATGTATCATCTAGATTTTTCAATGCAGACACAATTTTAAGCCACTTCTTGCAGTATGCATTGTGTCTGCAAGTAGTTGTCTGCTAATCCTTTCTGTGGAAGAGCTGTGAATGACATAAGGAATAGGCAATTTTATAGACCTTTTCTTCCTTGGTTTTATGAATGGGTTGGTACTGTCCACTGTCAGAATACCTCCAGGCTGATTACCTGTTTATTGCATTGTCATTTACAGGGTGCTTATAGAGGAACTCAAAAAGAGGTTGTTCTTGATACCTCAATGTAAGAACATAACTTGTAAAAGAAATGGGAACAATTCATTTTGCTGATTGATTAAATACTTAATAAATGCCTTTCAAGCTAAAATTTTTTGCAGTTATTTAATGATATAGCTGAATACTGAGTTTTGAAAGCACAACCCCCTCTTCACCTTAATCATCACTTGGAGTGATAAGGTTGATATGGAAAAATAACATGCAATCACAAAATAACTGTATGTTATGTTTCCCAAAACACTGAGGTAGCTACATAATGATTACTTTTTGAGCTCATAAATAGAAAACACACAGCAGTATTCAGGAATATGTGATTACTCCTGAGGATTTCTTTATTAAACCATAACTTGTATTAAATATTAGGTACCACCCCCCCTCCCTTTATGCAACACCTTGTGCTTCATGATATTGAAGTATTTTCAAAATTTGGATAATTTAATCCTTGGTGCACATATTCTCAAAGAAAAGGCATGATATCAGTGACTAAACACAGACATTAGTTAACACTAAGTAATAATATACAATAGGAGGAGGATGGACAAAAGAATGTATTACACTCTTTTTTGAGATGGAGATTTTCAGTGTAGAAAAAAGTACACTTCAACAATGGTATTTTCATATTTGAATTCCAGAGTTGAAACTTGTGGTCTCAACATTAAGAAAGCTCTTATTCTCTCTTATGCGAATATTAAGCAGTATTAATAGGTTATTAAAGTATTGAAAAAAGGTACTCTATAGTGTTTTCCTGAACAGCTTATAAGAACAAACATTGAAGAGTTTTACATTTCATTCTAGTTTATTATCCTGATTATTTTAAGTTTCTGATTTGTCTTTTGTAAAACAGCAGTTTATGAAGAGTTAATAATGCACTTCTTCCCTCCTCTACTCCCCTCATCACAAATAGTAACCAGAACTCAAAATAGGTCTCTTCCTTGCTGAAGGACAAATTAATCTGTGGAAATTTCAGATGTGTGGCAGCTTCTCTGACAGAAAGATATCTACTTCCAAACAGATTCAATGGGTGTGTAGCAAAGATCTGTAGTAAAGCATGCAGCAAACCAAGAACCAAGGAAGAGATATGGTTCCATATGGTTAAGTCACTTTTTTAATCAACACTTCCTCTTTCTTCTCCTCCTCATTCTCCTTCTTCTTTTTCGTTTTCTTCATATTACTTATATACCTCATCAACATTGTCTTTGTCTTCAATGTCTTCATCATCTTCTTCGTCTTTGTCTTCTTCATCCTCATCATTATCTTCTTTTTCTTCTTGTTCTTCATCTTCACCTTTATCCTTGTCGCCTTCATCATCTTTGTCATCTTCATCTGTGTTTTTGTTGGCTTTGTCCTTATCATCGTCATATTCTTCATTTGCGTCTTCAGCAGCATCATCTTCTTTTTCTTCTTCCTATTATTACATCTGCTTTACAAAACAGTCGAATCACCTCTGGGAACTGCAAGGACAAGGATGGATCAAATGTATATAGATGTGAATAATAAGATGAAGTGGCGATGGAATGCATGCAAAATTGACCCCCCAAAAGACACAGAAAGCTACAAAAAGTTGTGCTTTTCATCTTTGTGGCCCTCCTCTGGACTTGCTTTAACACATCTACATCCTTCCTGTACTGAGGACTCCAGAACTGATAGCAGTAGTCCAGGTGAGGTCTTATAAGAACAGATTAGACAGGTAGAATCACCTCCCTTGACCTCCTAGTCACACTTCTTTTAATGAAGTGCAGAATATGATTTGCTTTCTGAGCTGCAAGCACACATTGCTGGCTCATATTAAGCTCCTCATCCTCCAGCACCCCCAGGTCCTTCTTTTCTTTGCTACTCTCAATCAATTCTCCACCCACCGTGCTTAGGATTGCCCTGACCCATGTACAGGACCTTGCACCTGGCCTTGTTGAATTAGATGAGATTTGCACAGGGCCACCTCTCAAACCTGTTGAGGTCCCTCTGGATGGCATCCCTTCCCTCCAGCATGTCAGCCACCACATATCTCAGTAAACTTGTTGAAGGTGCCCTTAATTCCACTGCCCATGTGTTATAGCCTGGACCCAACTGACCTGTTTGGCAGGATAGGGGGAATAAAGGGGCCTTTGGATATCTGTGCGACAAGTTGAGACACTAACAAATCTCCACAGGGCAAATTTGAACACAGGCAAGATCACAAAACAGATATTCAGATTCACTCCATGTTGCAACTTGTCAAAGTCGCAAAGCAGATCCCAGTCTGCTCAGATCACAGTCTGTTACTTTGAATACAACTTCTAAACAAATTATAACAGGATTTGGATTCAATCCTATACAACAGGAAGTGTCAAGGGGAAAAAAAAGATACAGAAAAATAAGGGGAGAGGAAAATAAAAGGGCAAGACAGAGAAGGAGAGAGAAAGAACTAGCAGGGAAAAAGAAAAATAATCTCTACTAGTGGAACACAGCAGTTCCTCCAGAATGTTGCCCAGTCATCAGCACTTCCTCAGGAAAATGTGGTCCAGCAGGCCTTCCTCAAGCAATATGGTCCATAGGGTTTTGGGCGTGCTCCATGTACCCTTTGGCAGGAACTATTTATAGGGCAAGTCTTTTAGCATGTGAAGGGTGGCCTAGCATAAAAGTTCTCAAACTGGGACATGCACAGAAGTTCCTTCTGGAATTGGGGCTGGGGGTTCCAGAGGTCAACAGCAGTTCAACAGACCTTTGCCATAAACCCTTTGGGCATGCATGTGCAGTCAGATGTGTGTGTAGGGTGGTAGCAGCTCCTGCACCTCCCATCACTTTCTTCCCTTCTCCTCTGCAACAGACGGTCAGGACAGGTAGCCTACCTTCAGGTGTAGGAGATGAGGAGTAGCACTGACTTCTACACTTCCCCCTCTCTTCCCTCTCATTGTTAACCTGGAGCCACACAAAGGCCCCAGGGGCATACTGCCTTGCACTGACACAATATTTAAGATACAAAAAACACAAGTAAGGAACTCAGTCTTTCACCATGTCTCCCACAAAGATGTTAAACATCATTGGTCCTAATTCCAACTCCTGCAAAATGACACTGGTCTCACCTTGGACTTGAAGCACAAATGTGTTCCATTCTTATACATTGCCATGGAAAGGTTTTTACTGTTCTTTGAGCCTGAGAAGATGCACAGACAGCATGTACGTTATTTCCCAGCTACAACAATAAGTCATAGATACAAGTTTCTAAGGTATGTTTGCTATGAACATTGGAAGCCTCATTTTGATTTCAGAAAAAAAATACTCTGATTAATTAAGTCTTATCTAACTCCCCCCCTCAATAAAACAGAACTCATACTTTTCTACCAATTCTTTTAAATCATTATGTTAGTGAGAGCAAAACAGGAAGTAAGACAGCTTTTTTTTTTTTTAACTTGAAAGAATTTCTTCTCCAAATTTGGGTTAGAGTCATAAAAATAATATGCTCTGCCCACTCCCCTAGTATCCTCCCTTTTTACCAAAGAGCAATAATGTGATTTCTGGCATACAATGCATAGATTAAAGCCTGTATCTGTTAGGTCAACAGAATTCAATCCACTAAGCTAATAACAAGGTTTCCTTTATATTTTCCAATGTATAGAGTGACAGTGTGTAGTCTCTGTATTTAGATTCAGAAGAAGCTCAGTCTCTAATAAGTGATATGTTTAATAGATTCAAAGTATTTTTTTTCCTCTTTTTTTATTCCTCACTCAAGATCTTTTTTGGTCTTCCTTTTTAATTCCAAACGTTCGATAAATTGGTTAGTTGTTTCACCACTGATGAGCCATTACTACATTTTATTCTGCATAAAAAAATAAGTTGAATAAGACATCAGCAATCTTCTCCTTAGAATGCAGACATAGATGTAATTTTGCAGTTTACTGCATGCAGACAGGTGCTTGATAGTGCAAGTAACTGAAAGGTAGCTAGAGCTGTTACAACATATGGAGCTGTCTGCTAACTGTCCAAAAATAGTCTTCTGTTTATGAGATTTGCTTCCCTTGAGTTTTTTTCTAATTTTAACAGGAGCTGCTCAGTTGAGGCTGACAAAATTCAGCCAGAAATACAGTAGAAAGATGGATAACATGTAATCAGAGAGTATCACTTAGGGAGAACCTGTAGTGTCCTCATGCCAGCATAATGACCTTGTGTTTATTAAAATAAATATCCCAAGCAAGACAATGCCAAGGAGTTCAATAAAAGAAATATTTTCCTGTCCTCCTGCTGCTGAGTGAACAGAGTCTGAAGGTGCCACCTCTAATTGAAAGCAGCCTGCATGCTCATGGCAGTTAAGGCTAATTTATTTGTTTATGACAAATAACTGCATGCAGACTACACAGGAAAGGGATGATGTAAGGCAAAATTGAGATAAATCTTCCTGCCATGCTGAGGAAAGATAGCAAATTCCTCTCATTATTATTGTGATGATGGTGATGATAGTAAAAATAAGAAAATAAAAATGAGTCAATGCAGTTGGAAGCATTTTCCTGGTATACAGTTAGGTTATACTTTTAAGTGGCATCTTAAAGAGTCTGTAGGTCTGGTAGGAATACGTGCCATGCAAACTTGATTTACCATATAAGACCTGAACTTGCAAAACAAGAAGCTAATTTGATTGCCAGCAGTCCTCTGGTTTTGAAATTATCTTCACCCTTGTAGATATTCCAGAAACTAAGAATGAAATACTCATGGTCCTGAGTAAGCCTCTGTATTTGACTGTTTTTGATAGGGATTGGATTTGGATGATCTTTAGAGATCCCCTTCCAACTTCAACTATTCTGTCATTCTGTTAAATTGCCTACTGATATATCTCTGTTGTCAACTAATATATCCTCAAAATATCCCTGCAAAGTGGAAAATTCTAGGATTATAGAGCTGACAGGACTCCTCAAGGTAACTAGTCATCCTTGTGATGTAGGATACAATCAAGTATGCTTATGTCATTCCTAATAAATGTTTTTTTTCAGGACTACTTTAATCCACCAAATAACCTGGCAGGAACTTGTGGAGGTTATTTAGAACTGCTATTACACATAATATGGCCATCTTAGATCAGGTTCTTGAGGCCTTTTTCTCATTCAGGCTTTTAATATGTTTAAAGATGGACATACGGAAACTTCTCTTGGCAACCAGCTGCAATATTTGACAATATTCATGGTGAATTTTTTTCTCCCTTGCATCTAAGCAAACAACACTTGTTGCAGTTTGTGTTCATTTCTTTTCATCTGTCACTGCTGAGGAGAGTCTGGGGCTCTTTTTACTCTTGGCAGCTTCCTGTTAGTCAGTTCAGGATTGATAATCTATGAGCTTTCTCTTCTGAAGACTGAATAACCTCAGTTTTCAGCCTCTCCTGGTACATCATGTGCTCCAGATTTTAAATCACATTGGACTTACTTGAGTACATCAACATCTGTCTTATACTCTGCTTTATAACTGTGTCTGATACAAGAAGTACACATGGACAACAGTTGAGTCTCACAACTGCTGCAGAGGGAAATAATCACTTTCCTCAATCTGCTGGCTGTCACTTTGCTAATGTAGCCCTGTGTGCAGCTGGCATGGGTTACTCCATCCCAGCGGCAAGACTTTGCATTTGCCCTTGTCAGACTTCATTAGGTCTCTGTCAGCCCATGTCTGTGGTATGCCAAAGTCCCTCTGAAGGGACTAATTTTGGAGATAGAGGCATCACAATTCCAGTATTATATTTAATGTATTATATTCCGCATGGTTAGGTGTTTTTTTTTCTTTTGTCCTTAGGACTAACTTCATTTCTTTGATGCAGTTTAAATCTGTTACTGTTTGTTATGTAATCCCTAGGCATGGAAAATCGATTCATGCTATCCTCTTTGCCATAGCTCTTTAGGTATTTGGAAACTTATCATAACACTCTATTACTCTTTTCTGGTTTTCTCTCCTCCTCCCTTTTTTCACAAGTCAGATTCTGTGTGTATTTTTTCTTGTTTTTATTTCTGGACTATGTGCAGCTGACTCTCATCTTTATTGGAAAGCCTGAAATTTGACATAATATTCAGAGTGAGTCTTTATTCTTGGTAAGTAGAGTAGAGGAAAATTTACTGCCTTTCACTGACTGTGTATTAGAGGATACATTCCCAATACAATTTACCGGTTTTACAAAAGCATAAAATTATGTTTAACTCTTGAACCATAAAAACTTCCAAATCCTTTTCTGTGAAACCATTTTTCCATGCTGTATTTGTGTAACAGTTTACTAGCACTAGATTCAGATTATTGTCCCTGTTTAAGGGCAATTTGGTTTGACTCAGTGTAGTTTTTCAAAGCATAGTTCCACATTGTCAAGATAATTTTCAGTACTAGACATGCCCTTCCAACTCACTATCACATTTAATCTTTCATCATCTTTGTCATTAATGAAAACACTGAGTAGGTCTGGATCAATAGGGAACTTCAATAGGTGTATTGTTTTGTTTTGATGAAATGGCATTGTTAGTAATATAAAAAAATATTCTCTAAGCAACTTTGTGTCTGTGCTAATCTGTTTTCATCTGAACTGTGCTTTCTCCCCTATTTATAAGCATATGACATGTTGCAGTGTCAAAATCCCTTTTTGATAAAATCCTTTATCTTGTCATAGAAAGAAATCACTAGCTGTTACTCATTTAATGGGTTTTGTTTTGTGTTATTTTCAGTACTTTCCTGTGACATAAATTTAGTTCAAAATCTGAAACTTCACAGTTTTCTTTGTTCCAAAGTGTAGAAATCATGTCTGCCCTCCTTTGGTTCCACCCCTGTGTTATGTAGAAATATTGTTATAGACCAAGTCGTCAAACATCAGAAAATTGTCATAGGACTCCATATATATTGCTCAATAGTCTGTTTCATGCTACATTTCTTTCCCAATAGCCAGCTGCTTAATTAAATTTCCTAATTATCACAAGGCCCAATTCTTTCCTGTTCACCTAATCTTCTTAGTTTTGTAATCTACACTAGTAGACTGGGTACTCCAAGAGCCTGAACACCTTTATAATACTTGGATTAGTATAGGATCAGCTTAGCTGCTTGACATGCAGACTCATTCACTGTCTTTTGTTTTTTTCCTAGCTGTGAATATTATATGTCTTCCTAAATTTTTACATTAGTCATAATTTTCTGTGTCTCTATGGTTCTCTGTTACTGTCTCCTCTCAGTCATAAGGAGGCTTGTAATCTGGTAAGCAAAATATTTTTTAGTCTATCTGGGCTGTATTATGTTGCCATGAAACACCATCATGTGGTCAAAGGAGACAAACAGGAAGGTGTCTGAACCTTCCTCTGCACAAGCACAGGAGTCTTCAGGATACATCTGCTTTCACCTAGGCCTTCTACTTTATCCTAAAAGGACTGATAAACCCAAAAGCTGATTGCATCACCCCTTACATAACTTTGTTTGCTCTATAGCAGCTTTTATATTAGAGAAGTCCCTGGCAATATCAGTATCTACATGATTGCTTTTATATTCACCAAATAAATTCAGTAACTTCAGAGGAATTTTTCAGATACAGACTCCTCAATGATAGAATATCTCTCAAGATTTTGTGTGGGTTGTATTATGAAAAAAATGGAGTTATATGAGTTGAAATAGCCTGATTTCAAAAGAAACTGGCAAATTTCTGTCTGGCTGCTTTTCCAGCTCAGATTTCTAAATTGCTCTATATTGACTATGGATACTTGCCAAACTAATGCTTGGTTAGGTCATCTCATCAATAAACAATGTCCTTCCAGGAAACCACTTTAATTCAATTAATGTGGCAAGTCAGGCTAGGTCAGAATCGAAATTCAGTAGATATTTGTATTGCAGAGACATTTGTTAATTGCATACAGTTTTACATAAGGGATCCCATAAGAGAAAGGCTTTAAAGGGGAAATAAAATTTGTCCAATTGTTTTCAAGCTGTTGGCACACATTCTGTGAAGGCAGAGGTTATTTGCAGTACATATATGATATTCCATGTGAAATTAAAAAAAAAAAAAAATAACCAGTGAGGCGGGGAGGGGGGAAGCAGTCTAGTGAATGGTATTTTAGTAGAACATCACTGATTAGTATAAACCCTGAATAGCAAAGGTAAATGCAGAAAAGAAGCGCTTATATCTTCAATGAAATAGGGTCAAGATAAAACTGTGTATGATTGTATGCAGGAATTGTTGAAGAAATGCTAGAATTTAATGCAAACTACTTAGCAACAGTATTTGAGAGGCGCATTCCATATTCATTCCACGCTTTGATATATGAAAACCAGTCAGGCAACAGCATTGTCCTTGCTTACAATTATATATTACTAGTAAACATCTGATATGACATTTTAAAGTCTGCCAAATTGAAAAAAAAAGATAACTTAATAGAGATGAAAATTGTGTATATAATGTACTTTTCTTAATTACACTGTACTTAACAGTGTAATTAGAATTTGATGCTGATTTGTAGAGAGAATCACAAATTGTTGAAGGAGTCAATGATTAAATGAATTTTCTGTGTTCCAACATTAGGTGAAGCAGAAAATCTAAGACGTTTTGATGTCTGAATTATTGATTTTTGCAAGAAATATTGAAGTAGTTGAAAGTATTTTGCTTCATGTTTTACCTCATTTGATCTTGTGCTGGTTTCTCATGAGCTTTTTATTGCACTGGAAATGGCCTCTATCCCAAAAATATTGTTGTTAGAAGGTAAACATCAACTAAAATCCTGAACATGATATTGCTTTTCTGTACAATATCATCAACATTAATAGTGAAGGACTTCAGAAACTGAGTCTACTGAATATGTCAAAGTTATGATTTGGCAGTAATCTCATATTAATTTTCAAGTATGGTTGTAAGGAAGAGATTGCACATAGATTATTCTTTGTCAAAAAGTTGCAAATCTGACCGTACAATTTACATATGAAAGGAATTGGGGCTAGAAATAAGATATACATAGTATATCATTGCACAGTAGAGTTTATTCTTTCTTTACTAGTGGTGTGCAACAGAAGTTCTCAAGAGTTTGCATGAGAGAAAGCAATAGTGACTGATTCCAGTCTCCTAGTTATTGTAATTAATATATTTTGAGGATTTCAGTAATTTCACTGAGCATAAAGTAGCACTTTCAAGAACACTCTGAACTGTCTCTAGTTCTTTTCAGTGCCTGATTTGTTAGCCTTGCTGTTTTCATCCATCTTCAACTGAAGATACAACTCTGAAACAGAGCGCATTTAATCAGCAACAGACCCTTGCTAAAATGAAGATGGAGTGACTGGTAAAACTGTAGGATTTATAGCCCATAACAACAGGCAGGTGCTCAGACAACATTTTGGTGTGTTATATAATGTGAAGTGAAGAAACCTCAGTGGGACAGCTAGGACCTGCTTCTTCTGTTTGCTGTAATGCAGTCTCCTGAAGAAAATATCACATTTTGCTACCTGAGTGAGGTCTGAATTGCAGCCACCAAGCTGTTTTGATTTGTCAGATTTTGAAACTCCAGTCTCCTTTAAGAAATAAAGCATAAAATAAAATGTGGAGCTTCTGGCAATATCTTGCTGTTCTATTAAATCATTACTGCTGTAAGGAGATGAAAAAGGCCGATATGCAGGTAGGCGACTTGTTTACCTTGATCACACTTAGAAGCATGGCACATACAACCAATACAAGATATGATTGTATTGTATTTTGTGAATCCTACATGACAGTGAAAAAAATAGTTATCATTACATGTCCATCCTACCAACGGCATAACTGTCATCCAGGGTGATTACCCCAATGCAACAGAAATTGCAATAGAAGGGCTAAAGTAGTTTCGGTAACTAGAAAGTAGGGTAACCTTGTTTAGGCAATTTAATGACTGATTTAGGCAAGCTAGTGTTAATTGTAGGGCAATAATGATTTTGCTCGTAGGATATTTCTTTTGAAGTTGTTTGCTATCTAAATAATGTGTCCTGATGCTAATTTATCTTAATATATTCTTGATTTTTTTCAGAATGGTATTTTTAAAAAGCAGTCACAATCAATGTTAAGCATATGTTTTTTTTAAAAAGCGTTCTTATTCAAAAATAGGATTTTTTAACACAACATCTGAATCAAACTGTCACAGTTTTTGAAACTTAATAGAGAAACATGCGAGATGATCTATAGAGTAACCAGTGTGGCTTCTGTGCTGTTAGAACACTCAGTCCTGTGTTTCTACATGTGAATTCTAACACCTCCTTCATACATGGGCCAATTTTATCACTGAAATCTTACTAAACTATTGTTAGGAGTTTGCAATGGTAAAGTGCAATTAAAACAGTTTTGAACATGAAAACAGACTTGAACCTTAAAATGTTCCTTTAATGCCATATAATACTTAGTAAGTCTGTGACAGTAATGAGAATATTAATACAGAACAAAGCTATGCTTAGGGCTCAGATTTAATGGAAGAATAACCTCATCCTAAAACTTGTTAGATTTCTGTACTTCTACTGTATTATTTCAAGGTAGACATATGTTCATAGCTGCTAATTTGCAATGTAGATTAAAGAGTGCTTTAGCAATAAGATTGGTCTTTTGCCAACAGTTTACATTTTTAATTAAAACATGACTAAGAAGTATTTAGAAGATAATATAGCAAAATTCCTTAGGAGAAGACTGCTGTGTAATACACAGAAATGGAAACATGAAAAAAATATTTTAAAAAAGTGTCTTAAATCAGCTGAAGTAGGACTAGTACAAATTGGGAAGATTCCAGATTCTCAGAAATAAGACAGGCTTGGAACAGTTGGCAAAACCTGCTAGGAAGGATCCTATATATTATGTTAGGATGAAAAAAAAAAAAATTTAAGAAAAGAAATCATGTTGACTTGTAGCTGTCCATGGAGGGTGTGGTGGTTGTATTTAAAGAAAACCAACAGTTCTTTAAGTGTGAAATGAAGTGTGACCTTACACACTAAGCATGTGTAATGCCATGTTTACAGAGTAAATTTTTACAGCAGAACTCACGTTTTAAGGAGATAACAAGTAAAACCCTATAAGTAATTATTCTCTCTCCAAAAAGAAATAAACAATTCTCAAAAAGGAATCGTTTGACCCAGCTTAATATCCACTTACTTCTGATCAGAGAAAGGAACAATTAGAGCTCTCAGACTGTTTCAGATAAACTGCTAAGGCGATGGATCTTGTATAGCATATCTGTACACACACATACTAACATAATGTATATCATACCAAAACAACCACATACATATGAAGTATTATAGGGTAGTTGAGGTTGGAAGAGAGCTTTAGAGGTCAAGCTTCCTGCTCAAAATCAGGATAGGTATGAGACTAGACTGTGTTGCTCATGGCCTTACACAGCTGAGTCTTGAAAACCTATAAGGACAACAATAACGCAGTTTCTGTGAGCAACCTCAACCTGATCTGGTGCTCCTTGGTCTCCTGATGGTGAAGTCAAGACCTCTATTGTTTCTACTTAAGTTACTTATTTCCTTGTACCACTGTAAATATACCCTCTTGTAGGAACTGTCCCTCCCACCTCCTACCCCTCCAAGTCATTTATTCTCTAGTCCAGCTCCCTCCGTTTCTCCTCACAGGTCAAGTGGTCTCAACTCTGACTGTCTTGGTGGTCCTTCACTATATGTGCTCCAGTTTATTCTTGAATATTTTTGGCTTGGGAAAGAAAAGAATGTGTTATTTTCAGCAACTAAAAACTAATAAATTCTGCTTCTGTGTAAAAGTCCTCTTGTAACTATATTTGGAGATGTTGTAACTCAGACTCCAGTTCTACAGGGACACTCTATTTCTTACTAAAGCCATAATACTTCCTGGAGGAAAGAACAGACTTGGCAGTTTGCCTCTTCTCTTCAGATTTCATGGGAGATCTCAGAATGGAACATAAAAAGGCCCAACACAAAAGTGACCTTACCATCCATATTTTTTCATGTATAAAAATATCAATATACGCAACAATTTGGAAAAAGTTCATTTGATATTCTTCCTTCCTATTTTTGAGGCATAAATGAATCCTCCACAGACTGTATAGTTGTATTGTTGGGGGATCTCTTTTTCCTTTTCCCCCCCCCATCTTATCTTGTAAATCTAGTGTCTTAAGTGTGAAACTTCTTACTAGCCTTGTGGATGTCTAACTAGCATCTACACATCTGGCTGTGTTCTTTTGGCTTTAGGTGTTATCACTGGTTATCACCACCAATGAAGTCATAGATTTGGAGCTAAACTGCCCAAATTAAATCAAGCTTTACTTTGTTCTGGTTATGATATCTTGCTAATATATTAATAAAGAAAAAAAATAGGAAAAAAATAAAGGTTTTGTAAGTAATCATCTCCATCTCAAAAGGTAAAAAGAGGTGTTTTTTCTACTTAGGTTAATGCACATTTCAGCTGGAACTATCCTGTGCTGATGTGTAAAAGCCTCTAACAAATTTAAAACTTAAAGGACTTGATGTTAACTTTCAGTGAGTCTCATATTAATACTTAAGTACAGATCCTGTAATTACAGATGGGGTCATATGTCTGTCCACTGTACCTAGGGCTAATAGTGACTGAGTGTTTACTGCTGTTATACTCACATGTAAACCTGGAAAATTGTGAGCTTACTGCACATACTAGTTCCTCTGAGCAGATGGTGGGGATGTGGCGTGCATTTTTGAAGGCTGTGTGTCAGTAATAATTCCAGATATACAACTTTAAAATAATGAACCAAGCAGCTAGGGATAAAAAGGGAGAATTTACTTTATGGTAATGCATAGTTTAAAAAAACAAACAAACAAACCCAAAACCAAACCAACAAAATAAAAGAGTTTCAAAACTAATAACTGAAAGTTCTTGGAGCGTAACAACTCTGTGTACTTGGATGCAAACATCACACAAGTCACAGTGTTATGAAAGGACTGGGTGATCCACTAAGACAGTGAGTGAATGTGTGCTCAGTAGAACTCAAGCTGCAATTAAACATCCTAACTCTGACTTTCCCTTGCATGTTTTCTGCTGGAGTCACTTTGTTACCTTAAAATCATAATGTAAGTGTTGAGTAAGATGACACTCTGTATACCTTGTATTTCATATAAATTTCTTGGTTTAGATGTCATGATCTAGTTCAACTGTGTTGTTTTGATGTGTAGTCTTTGGATAACTTGTAATACAGGAAAGAAATTCAAGGTTAACCACAGAAGATTAAATAAGAAAACCATATAAATTCTTGTTTATTTACAGTAGATATGATAAATGCTAGGTTTTGAAGGATTTTTTACCTCTTTCTTAATACATTTGTTAATATCTTTTAATAATGATCTTTCATAATCTTATTACCAATTCTTATAAATAAAATTATCAACAGTCACTAAGAATGGAGTGCTAAAAGGAATCATAATATGTTTATTCTCTGCTTAAACTGGATATATTAATATACGGTGTCACATTGGAAGATGAATGATTGCAAGTTAAAAACACAAGTCTTTGTAATGAGTCATCGCATTGGCCTCCTGTCTGTCCTCTTAGAGCTAACCGTGATACTCTGAACATTGCTGCTTTTTTTTTTCTGTTTTTTTTCTTTTCATGTTTTCCATAAAATAGTGTTTCTACATTCTGAGTTCTTCATGCTACAGGCAAATTCACATTTCTGGAAAATGTAAGCATTAGTCAGTCAACTATTACACATAAGGAAACATTTGTACTATCAAATTAGAATAGATAGACTAAAAAATATCCTCAGTTTTTTCTACTGACCTTTTGTTTCCCACTGAAGAGCACAGGAACATAAAACCTGTATTATCTTAAAATAAACATACAGTAGCTTCAGGGCATAACTTTATTTCCTCTTTTTTGCCTTTAGTTTTAACCACCAAATGCTCATCTGTATAAGAAATACTGAAAAATGTGTAATTGATGGATAGGTTTTTTTTGCATAAACTCTAAAAGAAGAAAATATATTTAATTGAAATGAATGTTAAATGGTCAAGGACTTTTAGACTAGCTAGTTTGACAACTGCATATAATTCTCTTGTATCTAAACTTTTGGATCTTCTAATTCAATTTACTCAAATAGATATTTTTTTTTAATTTTACATTTACTTAAATTAATGAAGAGTACTTTTCCCCTCCCCCCAGGTAATTTTAATTTAACAGACAGTACTGCTTTGTCATGAATTTGATCTCTTATGCTTTTGTCATGCTTGTGGAGATTTTTGCCTATTTTTTCTCTGTGTTTCAGATTTGCTACAATATTCTGTAGAATATGCTGTGGTTTGGGTAATGATAAAGTGGTGCATCCTTTAGATTAATTGTTTTTAGCCACTGTGATTTCAAGAACCAAGACTGATGGATCAGTCCTTACAGGTGATCACTTCCAGCCATCTCCTTCAACACTTTCAGAGCACCTGATGATAGTCTTAGCAAAAGATATTCTGAGATCAGCAGGTTGCTGCTTCACATTATATAAACTTCATTCCTGTCTCACATATAATTCATGTTTTACAAAGAACTTTTTAGCCATTCAGACTGAGGAAATATGAATTGAGCAACTTGCAAAGGAAGATTTTTTTTCTTTGTTGTTACCGATTTTTCCTTACTTCTACCTTTTTGCTTTATTCATAACTTCCCTTAATAAAGTACTTTCACATTAGAATACTAAGTGACATTCAAATTAAATTAAGTCAATTTTATTAGATTTTGCTAGAAAAATAGTTTTGTAAACATCTAAATGAAATTTATGAGAATTGGTACAATTTTCTGGGTTTTTTTCTCTTTTGAATTTCATAGTATGTTTATATGACTTCAGAATCCTTTTTACTAAAAAAACATGAAATTCCTAATTCACTTGGGTGCTTTAAAAATATAAATGTTTTTTGTGTTATCTTTAAACTTTAGAGGACAGAGAATTACTGTGCACAGGGAATATATAGTGGAGTTGAGAATATAGCTTTTGAAATCTCAGACTTGCATTTTAATCATAGTACACTGTGTTGTGCCACAGGATTTAATCTTTATACAGTGTTTGTGGTTAAAAGAAAAAATCTTTAAATAGACTTTGCTTATAATTTTATGGTACTGTTATTTAACCTCTGCTGTTCTATTTTTGGGTAATATTTAGATTCTGTTCTCAGTAGTTTGACATTGTGAGGTCTACCTAGAATCTATACATTTCAATGAGATTATTCTTTATAAAATAGTTATCTGCACTCATTTATGGGAATTGGCCGCCACTCCTGTAGCTGAGTAACGTCCTCTGTTAGAATTTACTTCTGTACCTGTAGTAGTGTTGACATGGAGTTACATACACGTTCATGTTAGTGAAACTACTGAGACTCTCTGAAAGCTGCACACAAAACAGATGACTGATATGGTAAATAGAAATGTATCTTTTTTTTTCTTCCCATAATTGCACTCTTGTCATTATCTAGGAGACAGGTAGGATGCAGAATGGAGTTTCTGAGTAGTTTATATCAAGCAGCAGCTCAGTGCCACAACTGTTATTTTTTTAATAAATTTACCTGTTTTTTGAAAAGTGACTCTGTTACTGAATTCCACAGACACAGTACACACCGTGCTGTTTTCTCTACTACTTCTTTCATGAACTACTTTTTCTCCCTTATTCAGAAACTGTCAAGCATTTGGATTAGGAAAAACTTCTTGCTTTTGCTCTGTAATTTTATGAGCAGGACTTATCCAACCTTTAAGGTTTTAAGAAAAAAGATATTGTTTATATATGTAATTACAGGAAGATAAGGAGAAAGTTTTCCTGTAGATATTTGTTGCCTTGAACTGTATAATTTGGACCCATGCTGTGGAATGAAAAATGTGGGTTCGGTAGGTTCAGACAGTACAGATTAGGTGTACATTCTCAAGCTGAAATACTCATTCTTTAGTATGTAACAAATATACTTTCAGCAGCTACTGCTGGATTAAGCTTCTTTTGCATTGCCTTTAACAAACTCAAAGTTGCAGATTATTCAGATTTTTTTCTGTCTTCTTTTTTTTTAGTGATTGTCTGCTATTCTGACGCCCTCAGCCAGATAATCCCCTCTGTGACTCTTTGTATGCCTGAACTACTGTGTTTTTTTCATTCAAGGTATCTTCAAAAAAACCAAAATTTGCCCGCTTCGTGGAAGTACTTCCTCTCTTACTTCTCCTACTGTGTTTTTTTAATCCTTTACATTTTCAGGGACATCCTCACTTTTTTTTTTCTTCTTGGAAACTTTTTCTTGGATTCTCTGAAAGATATAGCTTGTTCTGAAAATTTCTTAATAATACACAGTCTTCCCGTAACACTGTGTTCATTTTAAATTATATGAATTTTGGAGTATCCTTTAAAATTCTCTGACAAAGTAGTTTAGACAGGAACTAAAATGGTAAAGTCAGAGCTATTTCTGCTCCAATTAATCTATGCGTTAGAAGGTGTTTCACAGAGAGTAACAGAAGTGATGGTTTATTTCTGTGGGAGCTGTCAGTTGCACAGAATCACAGAATCACAGAGTCACTGGGTTGGAAGAGACCCACTGGATCATCGAGTCCAACCACTCCC
>WAAB01014831.1:192482-269997 GCA_013389865.1 Piaya cayana | reverse complement strand
GCCGGAGGCTGACAGTTTCTGCAGCAGAATGCTGTGAGACACTGTGTCAAAGGCTTTGCTGAAGTTCAGGAAGAACACGTCAACAGCCTTTCCCTCATCCAGTAGAAGAACCATCAGGAATCTTCTTGGCTAAGAAACTGTGAATAGAGCATATAAAATAAAATAACAAAAAAAAATTCCTGACCTTCAAAGAGGTTATTCTCATTTACTTCCAGTAAAAAAAAAAAGCAGTCAATGTATTCTTATAAAAATAAATGTAAAAATTATAAATCTAGACAGAATTAATAAAAATCTTAGAAATGGTGAGAGTTATTAAGTTACACGACACTGACATTTCTCATAACTTTTATATTTATGCTATCACTGCACTAGTCCATGGGCAATAAAATTAGTACTTAGAGACAACATTGACCAGAAAAATAGTAGCAGAGGAGCTGAATTAGTCTGTTGACCTTGTGTGTACATGTTCATATAATCTGTAGTTAATTACTACTTGATGAATTGCTAAGGACAGCAGTGTGTGGTCATCTGTTATGTGGGGCCTCTGAATGCTGGAAAAGTTAGATCAATTTGCAGGAGTAATAAACTCCACACTGTACCATACAACCCACCCATTTTGTCACATCTCATTCTGCCTTGATTTTGACATAAGTAATCCCTCCAAGAATGAAACACCTGCTGCTTCTGTATACAGTTGTGTTGGCTAGAGAAAATGCAATGTTTGTGCTTCCTGGTGTGTTTTTGTTTGGTTCTGCTTAAGGAGTTTATTATGATGAATGAACTTGAAATCCTGGCAAATAAATTACTCTGATGTAAAGATGCAGTTATTTTTAAAAATGATTTAGAAAATCACAGGAACGTTTTATTTTAACTAATGAATAATTTTGATGTACAAAACTGATTCTTCAGAATACTTCCTGAGCAATAGTTCAGTAAGGCATCCATCAGGGCTTTGAAACTGGACAGGTAAATGTTCTGGAAAATAACACACAAGAAATACTTTCAGAGAAGGCTCATTTCTATAAAGATCTAGCTTCTCCTTGTATTCTAGTGTGAGAGAATAAACACATTTCTATTGAAAGTGTGTGCACATTCTTTGGCTCTTTTCTCCTTCCAAAGCATCATTTGGCCATTTTCCACCACCTGTTGTGGACAGTGCTTCCTTTCCAACGTTTTATGCTGTCTGTAAAGTGTCAGGCTGGGTATTCTACTCTCCTGATCAATTCTATATTTAAATGTGTGCTCATTATACAGTCTTTACTAGTTTGCATAAGCATTCATCGATTTTCTGTGTGCTTGTCTGGAATTTCAAGTTATATGTCTTTAAGAAGGACCTTTTTTCAGACATCATCATTTTAAAGTCTGAATATGTATGTATAAAAGTTATGATTTGTAGCTTTGCAGTAGTAAATGATATCCTGAACTTTTTTTTTGTTCCCTTTGTAAGAAATGCATTCTGTTACATAATAAAATATGGTGGCTAAGGGGTCACCCTGTGATGTAATCAGTCAGATCAGATAACTACAGTACTGTGTCCTGGTCTAAAATTTAGAGTAATATTTGAAATAAGAAATTGAAAAATGCTCAAAATTTGAGGTAGTTATATACATCTCTGTGTGTGTATATATGTATACATATACTGTGTTTGCTATATGTTAATCATAAATTCTGTCTATAATCAACAAATAGGTATAAATATAGATACAGGAGATGGCAGGATGGCAGTGAATATCAGTAAGGCTGGAGTCAAACAGCCTTCCCAGACTAAAAACTCACGTTCATTATGTAAATTTTAAAAGTATCTTGTTTGTCTGGATTTTTTTTTCAGCTCACTCATAGGACAGAGGAAAAATTACTACTGACAAACATTAAGTCCTAGAGACTGACGTGAAATAGTTGTTTGTATCTGTGTAATTTCTATAATTTTAAGGTCTCAACTTGAGATGGATGTAGCCTTGGAAGTGAGAACCAGGAGATAGATTCTCCCTTGCTAATGATGTAAACTCTCTGCCTCTCACACCCTGCACCGTTGTGTACATTAGTCATAAAACTTCACGTTTTCTATATCTGGAGAAGCTGGTCTGGCAATTCACAGTCCCAGTTGTGAAGCAGTTAATAAATAGTTTCATAATCATGATAAAAAGATAAAGCTGATTAGGGTTTATCAATATCAGTCTGGGAGAACAAACAGATAAAGTGATAGTCATTACATTGCTTTGATACAATTATTAAATTTTTAGAAAGTATAAACGGTGAAAAATATAGTGTATCTCTTAGTAGATCTTGCATTTTCAACTTCCCTATGTAAGCATGTAACTCTTTCTCAGAGGCTTCCAGTATGTGTTGCTCTCTATCCATTGTGACTGAAAATCAGTTAGCAATAAACGGATTCCTGTTTAAACACTAAATTAAAAGAAGATGACACAAAAATATAATGATAAATATTATTCCATTTTGTTGAATTGTTTTATTCATTTAACTGTCAATCTGGATTAGCCAGGATTCTGCTTACACACTGGTAATTGTTACATGCAGTGCCTTGTAATGAATCTGCTGATAATACTGTGGTTTTATAAAAGTAAAGATGAATAACCAGCTCTTTTTGAATATGTAAGTCAACAAATGTGAACTTATTTTTATTAACAAATTGATAATTACCTAATAATAATATTCTAATATGTGTTCACTTCATGTTCATAACTGTTTATCTGTAGATAATTCACAAATAATTTCAAGCTCATTGATAACACTTGTTACATTTTTATTGGTTTCAATTATCTCCAGTATTATTTCTGTATTGAAAGGCTATAGAACTATCAATGTGATTGAAAATTTTGAACTATGTACCAGAAGAGGTGGTAGGTGTCATTTAAATCCTTGATGTTTTTAATGTGATTTTCAGTTTACTTCAATATATATTCTAAGACTTGCCTTTAGATTTATTCATGATGGCTAATTTCTTTCCTGGTAAAACTGATATAAAACACAGTAAAAAATGTGATAGCATTTGACCAATACCTCTAAATAACAAATAGTTAAATAAAAAATGAATATTTAAATAAAGATAACTAAATATCTAAAAATAAATATGAAAATTTGTCAAAAGAGTTTATTCTGATACATAGCCCCTTTCTGGTTTGATTGATATCAAACCACCTATGATTCATATTTCATTACAACACTATGCCTTTGCTCTGGCTCTTTTTTTCTGTAACTGATTTAGAAAAATCTTACACCTATTCATAAGACTTTTTCTGTTCTGAACAGAATATTAAGATTTTAATTCAGCTTAAAAGCAGTGATTGAAAGCAAAATGTTTATTACATTTAAGGATAAATTTTGACTCAACCAAATGTGGTTTTATTTTGGGATTTAATAAAAGTCACATGGTAACCGTCACCCTAAGAGATCTGAAGAACAGATCAATGCATAACTTTCTTCCTTATAGCTTTCTTCCTCGTAGTTTTTTATCGGTTTTGTTATAACTGACAGTGTATTCTTAACTTCATTGCTGTTCATACAGTCACAGAGTTACAAAACAGTTGAAGGACTTATGGAGATCATCTAGTCCAACATTCCTATCAAAGCAGTTTTAACCTAGCAGTTTCACCTATGAAAGTGTCTAGGCAGGTTTTGAATATCTTCAGAGGAGACTCTACAACGATTCTGGGCAGCCTGCTCCAGTGCTCTGTCACCCTCATAGTTAAGAAGTTTTTCCTCATGTTCAGGTGGAACTTCCTGTGTTCCAGTTTGTGCCTGTTCCCGCTTGTCCTGTCACTGAGTACCACTGAGATGAGTCTGGCCCTATCTCCTGTCACCTCCATGTTAGACATTTATGAACATTGATATGATCTGCTCTTATTCTTCTGTTCTCCAGGCTAAACAGACCAAGGTTTCTCAGCCTTTCCTCATCAGAGAGTGACAGAGGAATGGGTTCATCACTTCACGAATCAATGTGATTCCAGTGAGCCAGTTTATTCAGTTCATTACAGATTCTTATACCTTTCACGATTAATACAGAATATTGTTTTAATAAGCTGATTCAACAATTCTCCTTTAGCAACAAGCAATCAGTTAGTTACATGAATCTTACACTTTCCCATGAGAAACAGCTGTGAGCATTCTAGCTCAATAGACTACAAAGTTACAACTCAAGGTCTACCTAAGAAGAGTTACCACTGAAAAACAAGAAGAGCATTACAGCAGAACAATCGCTTAGTGTTGTAAAAGAAACTTTGAGCCTGTATAAGCTTTTATATTTGCGGTATGTACGTGCAAAACTATGCATACAGCTGCAAAGCCTTATGTCTATATTTCATTTAGCATAAGTTGTTCAGTGCTTGGAGATGCTCACAAAATGGCCTCTGGTCTGTAACCATCCATCAAGAGAGATACTCCAGTCCTCTTATCATCTTTGAGGCACTCCACTGGACTCTCCAGCAGTTCCTTGTCTTTCTTTTGCTGGGGAGCCCTGAGCTGGACACAGTACTCTAGATGGGGCTTCATTAAGGCAAAGTAGAGGGGAAAAATAACCTCACCTGATGTAGTAGGCTCATTCTTCTTAAGGCACCTCAGAATGCTATTTGCCTTCTTGGCCACAAGGACACATTGCTGTGTCTTGGTAAGCTTGTCCATCAGGACTCCCATGTCCTTCTCTGAAGAGCTACTTACCATCATCTTTCCAGGGGATGGAGGTGAGAATAACTGGTCTGTAGTTTCCCGGGTCCTCCCTCTTGCCCTTTTTGAAGATTCAAGTGACACTGCCTTTTCTCAGGCACCACTCCTGTTCTCCACGATCTTTTAAAGATAATGGAAAGTGGCTTAACACCTGCAAGTTCTCTCAGCACTAGTGGGTGCGTCCTAACAGGGCCCATGGATTTGAGAGTGCTGAGTTTGTCTAGGTGATCTCTAACCACATCCTCCTCCATGAAATGGCAGTCTTCCTTTCTCCTGACTTTCCTTCAGGGTCTAGGATTACTGAGGGATGGCATTAACCATAAAGAATGAAGCAAAGAAGGCATTCAGTAATTCTGCCTTCTCTATATCCTCTGTCACCAGTCAAGTTTCTTATTTTTTAAACTCTCCATCCATCAAATTTACTTGACTAACATTGAGTTCCAGTGGCATTACCTGGCTTGCTTTTAAGTTGTATACTGTTTTAGCACTGTAACTTTATGCAAGTATATTGATATTGAGGAGATAATCAATGCTTGAAGAACTGCTGGAAAAGAAGCACTTTGCATAATTCACAGAATTCTAAGAAATTGCCAGTGATTGGATTACATTATTATAAACATGTCAGAGAAATTAAGTAACATGTTTCTTTTTGAGTAACATTTATCTGTTGTTTCCAAAATTCAGTTTTAACTGATAGAGTGTAGCATTCCTTCCTACTCCCCTTTGAGAGAACAGAAAGATTGCAACCAAGATGGCTTTAGTTTCTTCACATGCAGAACTGCAATTTCAGGCATGAAAGGATATAAAGCCTGTGTTAACTTTTGCTCTGACTTTTATTCTTTCTGCGCTGTGCAGCTATTGACTGTCAGTAATCTCCAGAAACTTTTAATTTCACCTCATTTAACTGGAAGATGAAATAACATGGCAAAATTCATGATGGAGATACGGAAAATGAAGTGAATGTTGCATGTAAATGTCAAGTGTTTATTGTGAAGGCACCTTCAAGTCCATTGACTTAGTATAGCTCATAGTTCCGTGAGTAACCAGAATTCACAAATAGCTGACCTGTTTTTCTGTGATTTTTTTTTTTCCACAATAACACATACAGACAACCAGAACTAAAGTAGGAATTTCTTTTTTACCTTCTTTTTCTCTCCAGTTCTTTGATCCTGCACTTTTGAAAACGGGAAATATGGGAATAATTGTCAAAAGAGAAACATTTCTATAACACAGGGAAAACACTATAGCTAATACCTGTATTATTTGCAGTATTCCCTCAACAACAAGTGTTCCAGCGTGAAATGACTCTTACTGGGAGCCAGCAGCACTGTTCTGGACTCTGAAAAGATTCTGCAGTCTTTCATGATGTTGACAAATTCTGAAAATATGTTGATTGACCTGAAAATAATTTCTTGCTTAGGCAGTACTTGGCATCATTCAATATATTTATTTTTGGAAGGAAAGAGAAGAGGAGGTTGTACTAGGAAAGCGTAAATCTGTCTAGTGGTTGTGAAAGAATAATTCCTAAGTCTTTGTAATTTAGTTGTGAGATATAGTGCAACTATTAAACCTCAAGGCAACACCACTTAACATTGTGACTGTCTCTGCAGTCACAGCACTTTTTGCAATCATTTGAGTCACTTATCACAAGCTCTATAACATATCTGGAAGCCTAAACTCAGCTCACTTCCTAGAAACAGCCTTCACTAAATGTTCCTTATGCTGCAGTTGTGAAACAAACAAACAATACATGTAAAGAGATAAGCTTGTGAATTGTAGGTACTACTCTATGCTAGTGACTATGTATTGAATCACTGCCTTAGAAAAAAAGTGTGAAACTGTCACCTTTGCTTCTGGATGAAATATAAAACAAAGGTTGAACTTTCCTTTAGTAGTTATTAATACACTACCTATTGCTTGTCATTTTGGCAGTAGAAATATTGACCAAAAATGTGAGC
Source organism: Piaya cayana (assembly GCA_013389865.1). Classification (NCBI taxonomy): domain Eukaryota; kingdom Metazoa; phylum Chordata; class Aves; order Cuculiformes; family Coccyzidae; genus Piaya; species Piaya cayana. The sequence continues at coordinate 263,362 of WAAB01014831.1, read as the reverse complement.
TCTTGCATTTAATTCTGTGTAGCTGCATAACTTCTGAAATTTCTGTTTGAATAAAGCCAATGCTAACAAATTATTTTGTATTACTGTCACCTTGGCTCTTAGACAATTGCTGTGTTCTGAGTTCCCAGAAGGATTCTGATTGAGTAGTAGTCCATGCTACTTTTTTCTATTGTCATTCCTATATTTTAAAATTAAAGAACTAATTCTAAATGTAAGGACAATGTTATTTAAGATCTAGGTACACAAATACATTTTCAAGATGAAAACTAAACCTGAAGCTGAGTCCTTAATTGGCCCTTGTGTTCCCCAGCACTACTGAAATTAGGCACAATTCAGTGTTCTTTCTCAGCAGAGAAAGCTATGTTGTTACATCTCCTTCCTATTTTGCTCATTATAAGCATTGTTTTAGTCGCCTCTAGACTATTACTTTATGCTCCTCTAAGTTAATTTAAAGGGACTGACTAACACTATAAATCCAGAAGACATTTGAGGTTTTGTTGTGGGCTAATTGGTTGGCCTTGCATCAACTCAGTTGCTCTTTTTGTCATCCAGAAAACTTAATTTACTTTGTATGATACTGCCTTATGGAAAAAGAGAGTTGTGATATGGTAGCCTCAGTTCCTAAGAATATAAAAATTAAAAAAAAATACTATTAATAAAGAAAATGTTAAATGCTATTTAAGGACAAATTTGGAAAGACTGAAGCAAACTACGAATTATTACTACAGAGAGTTCTAAGGCTTTTGAAAAAGATTAGATGTAAGAAAATATTAAAGATACTGTATGATATTTTTAAGGTAAGTGAACACATAACAAATGTCTGAAGAGAAAATGAAGTATTCAGTGGCATAATTCTATCTTCACAAAAAAAAGTAAATTGCAAGCCTTTTTTAACAGTTAATAATAAAGAAAATAGATACAGGCAAGAATAATGGCAAATGAGTTAACAAGTATTAACAGATGAGTGTTTCATATTTATTGTATTCAGATATCCTGGAAATAGGTGAGTAATCAGGAACTGATAATACTGGAGAATTTGCAAGACAGAGGGCTGTAAATAAGTCAGCATTTCACCTAACTGGGGCTTAGATTGAACTGTAAAGTAAGTGCATTTGTTATATTATACTGCTTCTGAAGAGGAAAGTAAAAATAAAAAAAGAAGTAATCTAAACAGAAATGTATATATGATATAATAATGTTTCCAGTCCACTTAACAGTGGATGGGACATTTTGTTTACATTTGAGTACTGAAGAAATTTTGACAAATATGTATTCTGACAAATATATGTTCAGATAGCAGAAAAAAAAAGAAGATGAAATGCCCAAAGGATTGTAGCGTTGGTTGTTACACTGAGGGCAATGATCAATGGTTTTCACTTTTACAGTAGGTGAGACAAGAAGTTGTTATTTGCTGCCTCAAGAAATGGGAAAATTATATTAAGAATAACAGAACAATGGCAAAGTAATGCCAAGGATATTTTTTACTAATAGTTTCTGTGAGTAACTATAGAGTGCAAGAAAGCAGAAGATTCTCTGAAGATGCTTGATTCTACTTCAGAAAATTAGTCTGTGCACTAGGTGGTTATTTGAATTCTGAAATCCTGAATTTCTAGGATATTAATAAAGAAAAGTAAGAGGCATTACTCTGGAGGGTACAAGTATATAATAGATCTGATATATTTTGCTAAGTCTCCAACTTGCCATGTTTAATCATTGTCATTCTCTTAGCTAGAATTTTTCAAGTAGAAGTCCCTTGGTGATGTAGACATCACTAATTATAACAGCCTTTAGTAATGATTGTGCAAAACATATTTATACAATAACAGCAGAAAAATATAATACCGATAGCAATAATTTATCATGCTGATGAAAAGTGTTTTAATATTTAGATTATCTCACCATCATTTATGGTCTTCTCTTACTACTTTTTTACTATTGTTATAATGAATGCTACTGTTAACAAACTTGCAGAAATGTTTCTTAAAGCTTAAAATATTTTTACATAAGATTTTTACTTAAGAGTTCAAGCTCATTATGTTTACTAGTGATAATTTTGCTTCCTATTTGAGAATGGGCTATGGGAAAAAGTGTTTTGAAGGACTTCATCTTTTTGCTGAAGATTTGATTCCTGAAACCACTATACTCTTCCTCTTCCAGGAGCTGCATTCTATGATGCTCCATACTGCTGTAATCTTAAACACTTAGTTGTTTAGTAAATGGGGTTTTTTTCCCCAAAATTTTACATTCTCTCATTTAATTTCATCTTTTTCTCTCTCAAATTTGCAATATTTTTATTCTAGTGATCTTTGCTTCCTTATACTGTATATTCGCAATATATAGATGATACCCGTAGCTATTATAGGTGTGTTTATATGCAGGCCGTCCTAACCACACCTACACACTTATGTAGCAGTGTTAATACCATGTGGCCACATACACGTCTGTGAAACAAAGATTAACTAATCCAAGGCTGAAAGTCTGCATCAAAGTGCTTCATTCTTAAGCAAGAATCCCTTGTCTTTTACCTGATCCAGTGGAGATCATAGAATCATAGAATCACCAGGCTGGAAAAGACCCATTGGATCATCAAGTCCAACCATTCCTATCAAACACTAAACCATGCCCCTCAGCACCTCGTCCACCCGTGCCTTAAACACCTCCAGGGTAGGTGAATCAACCACCTCCCTGGGCAACCTGTTCTAGTGTCCAATGACCCTTTCTGTGTAAATTTTTTAAATAATGTTCAGCCTGAACCTCCCCTGGTGGAGCTTGAGGCCATTCCCACTCATCCTGTCCCTTGTCACTTGGGAGAAGAGCCCAGCACCCTCCTCTCCACAACTTCCTTTTAGGTAGTTATAGAGAGCAATGAGATCTTGCCTCAGCCTCCTCCAGGCTAAACAACCTCAGCTCTCTCAGCCGCTCCTCATAAGGCCTGTTCTCCAGCCCCATCACCAGCTTTCTGCCCTTCTCTGCACTTGCCCCAGAGCCTCAACATCCTTCTTGTGGTGAGGGGCCCAGAACTGAACACAGTATTCAAGGCGTGGTCTCACCAGTGCGGAGTACAGAGGGAGAATAACCTCCCTGGACCTGCTGGTCACACCGTTTCTGATACAAGCCAGGATGCTATTGGCCTTCTTGGCCACCTGGGCACACTGCTGGCTCATGTTCACTCAGATGTCAACCAGCACCCCATGTCTTTCTCCTCCAGGCATCTTTCCAGATGGACTTCTAGTCTGTAGCACTGCATAGTCTTGTTGTGCCCCAAGTGCAGGACCCAGCATTTGGGCTTGTTAAACCTCATGCCATTGGTCTCAGCCCAGTGGTCCATCCTGTTCAGACATGTATGACAGTCAGGGGAGTTGAACTGCATGTGAACAAATCTTCTTTTTAATAGGAGGCATAGTTTGGTGAAGAAAAATCTACAGCTTAGAAATTTACAGATTAGTTTAGTGGATTTCGTATGATTCTTTTCTCTACTTCCTGTGAACCCATGTGTGACTTTTGAACAGCTGGATTCATCAAACCAAGCAAAAGATTATTGATAGTATCCTAAATAGAAGAACTAAGCAGTATTTTTTTCCTCTTCTTATACTAAGTAAGTCTTACTGTCTCACCACCTGGCTTTTTTCCACCTATTTAAAATATGCATATTTTTATAGGAGTAAATTAATGAAGAAAAGGCAGCTTGCTTTGCAGATTCTGGAAGGAGAATCTTTATTACCATGGTCTGTAAATTACTTCTATGAAGATTGCACCTTTAGGCAAGGGCTCTGATTGCTTTCTGCCAATACAGACTAGCCAGCCTGACTTTCTTTTCACATTAAATATATTACAGAGTTGCTCTATAGCATATTGGCTTTATAATTTACTTGTCAAATATATTCTTTTGCTGCCGAATCTGTGCTTTGTCATCACACTGATTTCTAGTTCTTAGTGCACAACTATCAAAGAACTGAGCATAGGAGCTGAATTTACCCCCTTTTAATTGGTGAAGTAACAAGAGTCACTGAGCACCTTCTGAGAGAAGCAAATAGTACTCCAGGTGGCTGGCAGGAGGAAACTATCAATAACAAATAGTTTGCATATCCTCTTATCAGTCTCTAAAAGGAACTCTGTATTTCCTACCTTTTAAAGCTTCTAATATCTGTTCTTATTTGCTTATCTCAAAAATTCTTGAAGGATTGAGATTTTTTAGAAGAACAGATTAGTGATGTGTGTTTGAAAATTACCAGGATGAAGTGATTCTTTTGAGGTGTTTCTAATTATTTAAGTTGTGCTGTTGCATTTCTATATCTGTATTTCTAGTATTGTAAGCCAAGCTCAGCTCGTCTATGTGTGCATAAAGACAGTTTGCATTTCTTTATGGCTGCATAAATGCAATATGTCGGAATCACTGTTCCATGAAGAGCTGACAGAACTGGAGAACTTTATCACGTTACCTACACTTATTCCATGAGCACCTGCATGCCATCACTTGTTTCTTTGTAAGTATTTGATAAGGTTTTAAGTACTAAGTGGATTTATTAGACAACCTAACAGTTTCTCTCACAGCAGCTCATGTTCAGTAGCACTTACTCTCAAATATTGACAGGTTTAAAGTTACTAAAAGCTTTAAGTATTTTTTCTCTGTATACAGCATTCTCTTCTGTAGGATGGCTGAGGACTTGTTCAAAGAGGGCCACAAATAATGAGTAAAAAGCGTAAGACTGTTGTCTCTAGGTTTGAATTCATAATTCAGGAATCTGCAGGAATATGGTCACTTATAAAGACGTTTAAAATTCTCTGTTGACACAAGGAACATTCCACAACACTGACTGGAAATCTTACCATGTTTTGATATTTTGGGATAAGCAAGAAGTAAAACTTACTAACCATACTAACTAGAGGATATTTGTTTACAGGTGCAAATGGCAAAAAAAATCTTTAAAATCAGTCTTATTTCCTACTAGAGGTAATGTCAAGTTCTTTTAAGCCTCTGTCAGAGCAGTAAGAATGAACTGTCTCATGAATTGTGCCCCATCTACCTATAGAGATTCTTAATTTTCTTGGGAGCCTACCCTGCTGTTAAATTTATTTCACAGTAAGAGTCTATTATTCAGCCTATCTGTTTCTTTTCTTCATGTATTCTCATAAATATCATTGAAGAGGGATAAAGGGAGCTACTTGGGGATATAATCTACAGGGTTTCCTTCAAATCATTCTGCCATTAATACTCAAGGAAAATATATTTTCCATAGGAAAAATAGAGGTTTTTGACTGAGATTCATTTTCTTTTAAAGTCTTTGTGAAATGTCTTTTCAATTGAAACTGCAAATGATTGCCTCCTGAAAAGCAAAAATGTTGTCCTTGGTAGAACAAAATAAAACACAAATAGAAAGTCTCTGCAGCTCTAGTAACTTTTTCCTATATATGAACTATATTCATGACTCTCATAAAATGCTCACACTCAGAAATAAAGATTAAATATGCAGGTTTTGTAATGAAATTGTAGCATGTTCCTGTCAATTTTCCAGCTGATATATTATGTTTTCATATCTTACCATAGCACAACTACTGAAAAATACTCCCAATCATTTAGCCTCATGTTTTCTTTTGTTTGTTTCCTTTGTCTTTCCAGAAATGAATTTCATTATTGTGTGAAATCGTGTCTCTTGATGCAGAAAGCAAATGGGCAGATGTTCTACTGAATGTTATGAATGACATGTAAGTGTAATGCATTTACTGTAATACTGATTACTTCTTCAGTTTAGCTAGTGATTATGATTTGATTTCATCAAAGAAACCATCAGTTAGGGATGTTACTTAATTTATTTTTATCACAGCAGCAGATAAGGTACTATGAAAGATTATATCTGAAGTCATACACTTCTGAAGGTATTTTTGTCTCCTTGTTTTACTCTGCACATCAGTTTCCATCAGACTCTGTTACACATTCATAAGATCCCTTAGGAATATCCATAGCAACGCAAGTCAAGAGTAATGGTAATTGATAAGTAAAATTCTAAAAAAAAAAATTATTCAGGGCCTACCTGGTCAGCAAAATTAACTGACCTAGATAAAATTAAGTATTTGTTAGCCTTACCCAAAATAGCAATCTTGTGGCCTTTTAGAGTAAGAACTGCAACAAGTCTACACAACGAAATTCTGATTAAAATCTTCAATTTTGAGAAGACACTAGGGAATATTTAGTGACTTTCTCAACTGGTATGGAAGAGAAGGTGAAAAAGGGCATTTATTCTTTCTCACAGCAATATGTACTGAGCATTGTTGCTATTCAGTAACAATATTATTTCTGATATCACTAGTGGGTCAGCAATTTTAAATTGTATACTATTTATGTTTGATTTCATTGCCATAGGCATTTCTTGCCTGGTAAATGTCCAGTTTTTGAGACTGAAGTTGGATCTCTGAACATTCATTTCATTCTGAAAGGCTGATTTCAACTTTCAACTTTCAACTTTGTTCATGATGTTGTTTCAGTCTCCTCTGCACACAAACAATTGTGATTCCAATATTTGAGGACTGAATATCTCATTTGAATAGCCATGCACTTGCACAGGAGAAGGATTTTGAGCATCTTATTATTCAGAATTTTCAGCATGACTTCTGTCATGGTTTTTAGAAATGCTCCAGTCTAAGACTAATAGTGATATTAGTTGATTTGAGGTGATGCGACATCTATACTGACTAGCAAAAGCATAAATGTGAGGTTTACCACAGAGCCAGTCAGCTTGTCTTTGTTCACGTGAACTTTCCTAACAAGTCTAAGTAATTTACTTAATAAAAGCTGGTCTTTTTACAAATAACTTGTCAAATAAGGAAAGACTGATTTGAATCTTTATGTAGAGGTTCCCAAACTGGCATCTAAATCTATGCAATGGAACCGCATCGTGCCTGGGACTGCATCTTTCTGCTGAAAGAATAACATGAAGCAGATGCAAATTGGTCCTTTTGTCAAAAAAAATGGAGATGTGATTTCAAAATTCTTGTTTTAGATAGAAAGTTAGCTGGGGGAGAAATAAAATCACCAGACATCCCTTACCAATGTCTCTGTTTTTTTGCGGTTGTTCATAAATACCTTTAATGTCATGGTCACATTATTTTTTCTGTTATTAGGGAAAGGAAATTGATTTTTCATCACTGAATTGTGAAGATTATTTTCTTTTTCTATTGCTCACTAGATTTTGTGATAGGTCAAGTTGAAACAAGAATTAAGTGCATTAGTATCATCTTTTTGTCCAGACTAAAAGTTTGATTATAGTTGGCAATGACTGTACAGCTATTGTCTGCAGTTGAGCAGGAAACCATATGGCGTCATCATTTACATTTTCTGCTACTAAAGCCCTTGTAAGTTTATGATGACCATCTCTTCCTGCTTTCTGGGAGGTACTAGCTCCTAATCCCTGTTTCCATAAAAGGACAGCAAAAGATGCACTACACACAGTAGTAGTATATTTATACATGCCTCAATATAGTTATTCAAAAGAAAACTAAGCATGCGTAGTGCGTGCTTGATTTTCAGCACATTCAGCAATTAAGCTATTCTGGCAACAAAAGGGTGATGCTGCTACTGATAAGAACTTATCTACATTTTTCCAAGAAATTCTTCTCACATCATATGGTGGAAAATAGTATATGTATTGTCAGTCTTTTATCACAACGGTCCACCTGATACCTTTTAGTAATAACAGTGCTTTTGCAGTATGTGAGAATCCAGTAAAGTGCAACTCTTTAATCAAAGCTGCGAGCCACAAAGGCTGGAAGTTTGAAATTTGGCTGTCCTACTAGCTACACTTTTTTGGTTCTAGGTTCTCCTGGCATGAAGAGGTACCAGTCCTTAGTAGTCCTTGTTACAGGCTCCCCATCACTGATTCCCTGTAGCCTCATGTGAGCATTCGGCAGCTGAGGAAACCTAGGTCTAAGGGGAACTGTCAGACCCAGGAGTAGCTCTGTGACAGGACCTCGAAGGCATGAGAGACGAAGTTGGACATGGAGCGCTCAGTACTTTGAGAAGGCTGGTCCTCCAGAGGCAGCTTCACTTCTAGGGGTAAACTAACCCCAATCCTCTGTACCAGCATACATGATTTTTGAGTACTGACACTGCATTGAGAGTCTGTGAGCCAAGGGCATCTCCTGACATTTCTCATTGTTTCCTTACTGTCTTCACAGTCTTTCATTTTCTACATTTCTTCCCAATTCAAAGAATTCAGTGTTTTTACAAAATACTAGTATTTCACAGAACAGAAATACTGTCTTAGGAGTTCTATTGTTGTTTAATTTAAAGGAAAATAATAATAATAATAATCTGTGTAGTACTGAAAATAATAGAGGCATGTATTATTTTTAAAGAGGCTTTATGTGGAAAATATTCTTTAGCTGAAAACACTATTCAGGAATAAGTACTTTATTTCTTTCTCTTGTTAAAGGATTGGCTAGTAACCAGAAGCATTTTATAGTTCAGAGTTACTTGAGGCTCTGTTATATTTAATTAGACAGAAACTGGCTGTGAAGAAAAGCAGAGAAACGAGTAACAATAGGTTATGGAACTCTGTATCACAGAATATACAGCTTCAGCTTGCATGCACAAAGTATCATTTAGCTGTGATAACAGATATTAGATTTCAGTCTATATGCTGTGTGTTATTAATTTGTTTTTCTCCTTTTGTCTGAAGAGGTCCTAATTACGTGTTAGACAAATCAGGCTCTTTAAAAACTGATTTGAAATAAAAATTCCTTTAAGTACTTGTAAGTTCAGCATGTATTTTGTATAATATGTTCTCTTGCTGATAATTTATTTATGCATACTCAGAATCATGGAATCAATAAGATTGTATTTTTCTTTCTGTCCAAGTTTACTGTTATGGATCAAATTATTTTTCCTATTTAAGCAAATTTATGAGGGAACTGTGGTAGGTACAGTGAGAACATTGAATTTGAAGACCTAATTATAAGGGCTGATTATTAATATGTAGGGTTGAAGTACTAAGGTAAACATTTTCCTTTGGGGCAAAAGTGCTGGTGTTTTAAGTAATTTTAAATCTTTGATGTTCCATCAGCTTCAATTACCATCTGAAGTTGAGGAATTTGAGGTATTATTAGCCAGACAAACACTTCCATGTGCATACTTCATAGCAGAAGTTCCTCATAGGCTAGTGCTGTTAGAGTCTCAATGAAACATCTTCATGAAGCTTCTGCCTTGTTTCCACTTTTTGTGATACACAGAAAGATATTGATATAGGAAGGCTTTTGGTTGACTACTGTGGTTATCTTTTTGGTCTTTATGTCCCACTTAAAAAACAAAAGGCTTTAACTTCATTGTCAATGATGTTGAGAGATTACATTTCATAGTTTCCTCTGATTTGGTGTGACTGCAACATTTTTTAACTACCTTATATCCCCTTTTAATTTCACACTTTCAGAGGGGAGGAAAAATAGAAAAAACCACTTTTGTGTTTGTTATTTTGTTTTATTGAATTTTAGTCACAGGTCCATTACTTTGCAGTCTGGAAATTTCAGCACTGTTCTTTCATAAAGGAGCACAGGCTGGGTTCAGTGGAAATGGTCACTTCATATTTAGTGCCTGCAAGGTATGGCCCCTAACATGCTCATGATTTAGCACATAAGATGTTTGCATGTTGTGTATTGACAATGGGGGTGTACAATGTTATGCAAACCAATGCTATGCAGTACAACGTTATCCCAAGACCAATACAAAGCATGCATGGTTTCTGATAGAACTTTTTATACAGTGATTACAACTTACCTTGCTTGCATCTTTTTGTGGACATGTGCATTCCATTCCTATCACAAATCATTAAGCCTCCTTATGTTCAATAACTATCTGCTTTGTGTTCTTTTCTCTCTGTTATTCTGGATCATTCTCTTTATCTTGCATCATATTTTTGTGTAGACACTTCACCTATTGTTCACAGCTCCTGTGGGGCCTACTTTAATTCTTTTATCAAAAAGAATGCAAAATTATACAAAAAATATATAAAAGATACAAATGAGTATACTGTCCAAATCTATTGCTGTCGGTGGTTTCTGGGAAGTTCATAAAAAATGTCAAAAAGAGTAGCATCCTAGTTTGAGATTTAAGACGGGCCTCAGATTTGGTTAGGGTTTTTTTTGTTTTGTTTTGGGTTTTTTTTTTTCCATCTAAAATAATCAAAACAACAGTCTTGATTTTCGTCATGAAATAAGCTATATAGATTGCAATCATTTAATTGGTGATATCTGTGAAGAACTGAGAGGCAAAACATTTATTTTTCAAGAAGAGCTACAAATTCTTTTTCAGGGATGTTCCTAAAGGAAACTGTCTGAAGAAGGGCATCTTTTCTACTTGGTCAGCACTATTAATAGCTTGGTTTAGATGCATTACTATAACTCTACACTTTGTACTCCTCAGCAGAGGAGACTACAGCAGAATCTGCAAGGTATTTGCTGTCTGCTGACCCTGTAGTCTTTTCTGATAAGTTTATTCATATATTTTGTGATTTAAAACAAACATTTTTATATTTCATGCAAAAATAGCCTGGCTTCTTCCCACATGTTGATAGTGAGTTATGTAAATGCTTTTAGTTTCTTTTTCTTCCCTAAATAGCTTGTTTACAAAGAGACAGGACTAGGGACAATAGGTATAAACTGTAGAGGGGCATAATTTAGACTGGACATAAGGAAGAATTTCTTCACCATGAGAGTGGTGAGGCACTGGCACAGGTTGCCCAGGGAAGTTGTGGATGCCCCATCCCTGGAGGTGTTCAAGGCCAGGTCTAGTGGGAGGTAGGTGGGGTGGAACTAGATGATCTTTAAAGTCCCTTCCAATCCAAACTGTTTTATGATTCTATGATTTTAAATATACAAACGTTTCTCTCCAAGTGGCTTATTATCATGGACTGCTAAGGAGGGTGCCAAATCAACAGCTCCATTTTCTTTTGCAGTCATAGCAGTAGATTGCTTCTAGCTTGGTCATGACTTGCTGAAGAGAACTAAGATTTATACAGTCAGTTATAAATGTTCTATTGAAGAAACCTTCATCTTTTCCTTGATTCATTGTGTGAGTGTTTGCCAGTTTGACCCTTGAGACAGTCATTGTAGGATAATTAGCATGATGTGAATCAACAGGACTGAGAATTTCCAAGGCCTATAGGCTTAGATTCAGCTTAATTATTATATGTATCTGAAACTCTCTAGGATTTAACTATATTATATCCTCCTGTTTGGGAGAACAGAAATTGACTTCTCTAGAAGGTGTTTCCTACATGAGTTTTTAAGACTGATTTGATGAATAGTCCCTAGAAGTAGGTATTTTTTTTCCCCCGTTAATTTTAATGGGAGTCAACAGTGACTGTTTCAGACTTAGGCAACAAACTAGGTATTTAAATTTAAACAGGAAATCTCATCCTTTGGAGAAAGTTGATTTTGCTTGACAGTTTGAAGACACATCAGTCAGTATAAGAAACCTCTTCTACCTTGCGATCTTCTAGAATGGTTAGTTTTACAAGTTTTTCCCAAGACATAATTTATTGTCATGTGTAGTGTACAGTATGTGAATAAATGTTGAAAGATGCTTTTTCTTTCGGGCTTCAAGCTATAAACTGTGGGAAAAAAATTACATATTATTATGGCATAATAATTATTTCTACAGAGTAGCTGGATATGCAGTATATGTAGCTGGATTAGTGGATATGCAGTGCTAGTTTAAAATTGAACTAGTCTTGCTGGTTCAAAGATGTTCTGTCAGTTCAGTTCAGCCTGTAATGCTGTGTGACACCATCTCTGTGTTGCTTCAATCAAGGAGATTTGCTGTGCTTTTTTCTTCCCCAAATCTTTTACTCTGTTGCAGAGTGACATCAAAGATCTCCCTGGAACTTTTCTTCCTGGTCTACTAATTCCTGTACTTTGAGTTTGCCAGCAAATTCTGTTCTGGGAACATGGAATTATCAGTGGCAAAATGTAATGCTTTTGGAGGCATTCCACTGGCATTTTTATTTTAGAAAGATGATATATTCCTTTTTTTCAGACTTTTATGTAGATCACTTAAAATATATCTTTGCCAGCAGCTTGTTGAGGGATCCTTTTTAACAATACTGAGAAACTAATAGCCACAAGACTTTATTGCTTATACTCTTAATGTGGTCTAATCTAGTTCTGTGTATGAATATACGAAAAACAGTCAGGCAATAGGTAACTGTGAGGTTTTAAGTATGCTCTCTGTATAATAATACTAAATTAATTAGTGGTATATCTGTAGCTTCCTGACCAAAAACCATACTTTCCACATAAGCAGAAGACCTGTTGATGTACTAGGCTTACAAAAAGTCGATTTGAAATATTTTAAGCACTAATGTTCTTCCCAATAAAATAGAGCTAATATTATTAGATATCTGAGAACCTTCCACACATCCAGGGCAGAAACTTAAAGAATAAAAAGATGTCTTTGATTAAGTTACATAAAGACCACATTCAGTTCAATCCATTCATCATAAACCTACATGAATATTAAATACATTTGAAGACAACAATATTTATTTACATATTTAAATTGCATTAACTTTAACACTGTTAATTAGAAATATTTATGTTTCCTAGTTGCTGTCAACCACATCAAGCTAATACACCGTGCTTGATGTATACTATGCATCATGTGTTAAATACAACCCTATTCACAAAAACGAAAGGTCTATTATTTCATTTTGTGCTTTCAGTTATCAGACTACAGATCTGTCTCACAGTGAAATTACTATGAAAGTTGTTTTGTCACCAGTTGTTTTGTCCCTTTGGAGCAGAAATAAAATATATCCTGTGCATCACCAGTGGTAAATCTAAAACATTGTTTCTGGTAGATATGGCATGATTGGTGCTGATCAGTTAGCTGAAGCTTCTTGAGTTATACCCCAAAAGCTGGCAAATGCCACATTTTTTCATAATGTCCATAAAGCCTTGATATATTTACATAAATCTTATAAACAATTCCAGAAGATGAAAAGTAAAAACGTGATCCCATTTTACCCTCTAAGACTGCCCTTCAAAATACCAGAACAATAATTCCAGGTTTGAATTTGCCCCAGTTCATGTGTGTTGTGACACAACCTGGACAATCTCTTATGATGTGTTCTTGGCTTTGCAGAGAAGCTTGAAGGAATAATTAGCTATGGACTTTTTTTGTTCTACAGTCCTGTGATCTCTTGGACCAAAGAATTGAAAACTCTCATAGCTGACTGAAAACCAAAAAAATACTGGGTTTGAATATACTTGTTGCGAGCTCTTTTGCTATTAAACAGAGAGAAGTTTCCTTGGTTGTGGACTGAGACTGCTGTGCTAGACAACTTGTTGTTGTTCCTTCAGTTTAAGAGTTGCTGTGGTCCTGGTTGGGCAAGAGGCATTGTACTACTGCTATGCAGCTGGCGTCTTGGTCCCTGACACAGGTGGCAGCTGTCCGGCCATGTTGTTCTACCCTAAAAGTACACAGTTTGTTCTGGAGGCGTATGCCATGATTAGATAGGTGATGAAAAGATCTTATTTTGAAGTAAAATTTTGACAGTAAGTATTGTAATGCGTTGAACATAGTGAGGCATAAGAGAGTGTTACTTTTCACCACTACCAAAAATTGATGTTTGAAATTTCTGAGGTAGTAATATCAAAACATTTGTTGTCTTGGTGTTTTGTTGTTGGTTTTGTTGTTGCTGTTTTACTGACACTCTACCAATTTTTGCGTTTGTTGAAATTTCAGTCTGTTACAATTCTGCTTCATAATTTTTCCAAACTGCTTTATTAAAAACAAAAGCCAGATACTCTTGTAATCCTTATGAGATATATTCTGTATTTGTTTCTAGGCAGCAAAGGGGCAGAACTGATATGGTAAAGTTTTATATATGGTGTGAGGAATGGTTACCAAGGTTTCCATTCTCTAGGAAAAAATTTCTTCTCTAAGAAACTGCATTATGGTGGAGTATAATTTCCAACCTACTTTCTACATTCATGTTGTGACCATAGTACCTATTCCTAATGTTTTTTCTCATAAACATTCTGATAAACATATGAGCTTCAAATGATAGTATAGTTATACATTTACTGTACAGAGTTAATTTGGAATATTAAAATAAATATTGGTGAAGTAGGTTCATTATGAGGTGATGTAGTTAAAAATACATGGTAAATCACAAACAATTAATTAATTAATTAATAAGGCATATGATTCATAAATAAAGCATGTATTTCTCTAACTCATCTTCTTGCTTTTTTCTCCATAAATATGCTATGTAAATATACAGATAAAGGTAAATAATGTTAAAGTAGAAGTACCTGACATTTCACAAAATGTTAAGTTCAACATGAAAAAACTAAGTACAATTTTTTGTATACATAGGAAGTCAAAGTTAATGTATCAGTATCTAAAACTGTATTTTGAAATGTTAAGAGGATGAGAATTCGAAAGAACTTTAACTGTCATAGGTACAGAAGGGTTCAAAAAAGCCTGATAAACAGAATGGTAGAAGCAACTGAATATATTTAAGGGAAAGAATTAGTATCTGTCAATATATTGATAAACTGATGCATCCATAAAATGCTACAGAATAGTAGGATCATTATATGTACTAATAGGTTTACTTGTCACATCTCTTAGATTTTTGGATCTCTATTTGTGCAGAGGACCTTAACCAAAAATATGCTTACAAACATATATCTTAAAGGAAACAAAACTCCAAATGAAAACTTGAAGAATACAGCAACAAAAGAAATAGTAACGAAGAATTTTTGTAGACCATGATATCTGGCTCTGAAGAAATGGCGTTGGACAAGATTTTCCTTGTGTTTTCTTTTACCTAGAGGGATAATGTTACTTTTGAAGCAAGAGCTGACAGTAGTCTTTCTTTCCTGGTAAGACCAATTGTGTGAGCCGAATGCAGGCAGCATGCAGGAACAACAACAAAGCCACAGATAAAATGGAAACAATACATTTATTTCTGCTACTTCATGATTTGGGGCAACTCTAAAACCAGCACCTGTCAGAGGAGATGCAAACAGGAAATGCAGGCATCACAGAGCATGAGTCTTGCTCAGAAGTGTATATCTAAACTGCTTCTTTGCCTGTATTTATCAGGGTAAGGCAATCTCTTTGAGCTTTCTCATTGGAATCTCAAGAATATTTTTTGACCTCAGGTTTGAGAGGCCTATGTTACCTAAACACAAAGAATTCTGCTTGTTAAACACACAATGATTAGCAAGATCTCTGTGTTTTTAACATCTCAGCTGCAAGGTCATGTAAGCGTGTTTATAGTTCTTGTTGCGCTATGTAGGGATAAAGCTATAAAACTCAATTTGTTCCTCCTGAAGAGTTTTTTTCTGTGCTAGATTGTGTCAGCAAACTTCATCAGTGTTAAATTTTAGGTGAAGGAGAATAAAATTAAAAAGGCAACATTGGTACAAGTCTCACTGAAAGTTTATAGAGATTTACAGAACATAATCTGAAAACTAGAAAAAAAGACAGATACCATTTATAAATCAGAGTAGTTTCATTACAAAAATAAGGAACATGAAAAAACCAAAATTCAACAGTTTCAGCACTGGCTGGTTTTGAGTGGCTTCCAGATTTTAGGGGAATTTTTTTTTTCCCAGTCTTCTGTACACTTTGCTTATTTTCAAAGCTTTGCACTCCAAGATCTTCCCAAGGAAATCTGTGCGATATTTTAAAATAACTTCTTAGTTCCTATTACTTTGTCTTTCTAAAAACTTGCAGTACTAGATATGATGACTTTTTAAACTGGAGCCTGAAACACATAGAAAGTATAACATCAGCATTAATAGTCTAAGATTCAGGACATTTTCCAATAAATTATAGTCCCTGGGAAGATTCAGGTGGATTTGCTGAGGTCATTTGTCCAAGTGATTTACCCTGACACATTACCTGATGCATTACTTATTTTAACATTGATTAGGCTACCACTACTAACCTGAGAGAGAAGGTGTTACTAAATGTATAGAACAGCATTGAGAGTAGCTGTTTGTAGGCTGTATCATTAAAAATTGCATGAATATTAAGTATTTCTTTTCCTTATTTGGTACCTGCAGGCCAGTGTTAATCTGTTTCAGGTCAGTTCTAAACGAACCTTTAAAATTACACCAAAACCTGCTGTTGAAAGTAAGTGAAAACACTCCTGGTTTTGCTGATGTGATAAACTATTAAGTACTTATGTATGTGCACACAATCTTCTGTAGTATAGCTTATAGGCTGAATATTGTTATTAATTGAGGGAAGATTGTTGAACATTCAGAACAGGAGTACAATACTTATGTTTGTGTTTTTAAAAGAGTTCCCCAAAAACCTGACAGTTACAGTATTATTGCAATAAATCCTTGGAATCTGAGAATGGTTTTGTAATAACAAGCTATACTTATAATATGTAACAGTGATTTGTTAACAAATTGTGAATAATCACCCTATTATATTTGCATATACTCAAAAACCTTTACAGCATATCAGCAAATCTACACTGCCTTTACATCAGGCATTTATAAAGGTGAAAAAGTTGTCTGACATTCTGATAATATAGTCTGAACACAATATTTTGAGACAAGAAAAAGAAAGGAATATATACTCCTTTCTAGAGAGAAAATGATAGACACAGCAAAAAGTAGCAATTAGAATAATGGTAAGGAGTAAGACACAGGAATAAGTAAATAATTATGCATAGTTTTATAATTTTGTTTTTGTTTCTTAGTTTAGCTTTTTATGAAAAGCTATGAGATATTCATAGTTAATTTCAGAAGTATTTTTCATTTCTTCTTTGAACTGTTCATGTTTTGCTAACTTAATGAAAAAAGAAATTCAGATGTTTGAAAATGAATAATTTTTCTTTACTTAAATTTCTTCATTTCTACTCAAAGATGTAAAATACAAACCCTTCAAGGTTATTGTGCTGAAAACCAACACAATATTCAACAGTTAAATCATTGCTTCAAAGATTTTATCTTTCAAAATGCCTACATATGTTTTGTGCATGTGCAAATAAATTTCTGATGTATCAGATCTATCTTAGGAGTAAAAAAAATCATTGGTCTGTGCATTTTATGAATTAGACATCATTTAACATCCCAAATTACAGAGATGTGAGTAAAAAAAACCGCATGGGAGTATATGGTGAGCTTTAGATGGCAGAAATCAAATAAGTTGTTAGTCTGAATTCAGGTCCACTATGGAGGAGATACATAGTTAACTGATCAGACTATGCACAAACAATTTCTCAGTGAAAGACATGGTTAACTCTAAGACTGTGAAGTAGAAAAGCATAATACATTCTCAACTCACCAGTGGATTTCATTAGTTGTTTTGTGATATTTATTATCTTCACAGAAAATTTATTCAATTTATTTATTTATTTCACAGAAAGGGTCATTGGGCACTTTATTTATTTCACAGAAAGGGTCATTGGGCACTGTTAGAGGCTGCCCAGGGAGGGGGTTGAGTCACCATCCCTGGAGGGGTTTAAAAGATGGGTAGATGGGGTGCTGAGGGATATGGTTTAGTGGCAGGTGGTTGGACTAGATGATCCAAGAGGTCTTCTCCATCCTAGCTGTTCTATGATTCTATGCTCTTCATTATTCATCACATCCTCCAGATTTAAAAATTAAGTTTACAGTTATTTACTAGCTACTTTAAGATGAGGAACTGTAGGGAAGCATAAAGACTTGTTAAGTACATTTCAAGTAATTCTCCAGCTTTTCTTCTCTTTTGGTCTCAGTAGAAACCTGTTAGAAATATAAGTTCTTCTTATAGTTTATTATATTGTTTTAGAGATCTAAGCAAATCACTATTTTCCAGTGTGACTTTGTTTTAGGAGAACAATTCTGACCAGCTATAAGTTAAACTACTAGTTTATACTATTGCTAATATTTTAACAGAGAGAACACAGCTATTTCTTTTTTGCTTTGTCTCTGTTATCTGATTGCATGGTATAGGTTATAATTAATCATGATTCAAATTGAATTTAGGTTGTTTCCCCAATCCTGTTGCCTACCATCTGACAGCTACTCTCTTGACATCTCCTCAAACTAGTCAGATCTTAGAAGTGAATAATGACAAGCAAACTGATAACAGCAAGGGATTTATTTCTTCACCAACTGTCTCTCATTCTGACAATCATTTTTCATTCCCAAGGGAGACCATCACTTTCTTGGATGACCACTTATGATTCTTGCACTACAGACACATTTTGTTTTATTTTTGAGAAGTTCAAGAGGTGGCAATGTGAAATGAGTGACCCTTTTCATCCTTCATCTTGAAAAAAAAATGAAGATGACAAGCTCGTTCCATTTCAGCATAAAGTTAACATCTCTTCTTCCTTTCTTCAGATGAACAAAGTGGAAGAATTATTCCATAAAATAAGTTTTTGCAGTATTCAGAATGGGCAAACACAGCACCAGACATATTCATTCTTGCAAATGAATATGTTTCAGTGAAATTACGGGTTCCTCAGAAGTGGTATTTCAGTGAAATTATGTTTAACATTTTTAACAGCTTTGTCACAAAAAATGCTGATCAGTGTACTAATGATGAAGATGACACAACATTAGAAACCAACCTCCATGTATTCAGCAGAAGACAAATTTAATATACAGAAACAATCCGATGATTTTACAGACTGGAGAGACAGAAATGGGATAGAATTTATTAACTTAAAATCTAAGTCTTGCTCTAGGGTCACAACAAATAATATTTTACACCAAAGCTTTCAGTCAATCGTTATTGGTGAGCATAATACAATGAGCTTCTTCAAGCACCGTGGCAGGGTGGAGCTGGTAGAATCACAAAGAGAGGTGATGACTCTGTTACCTTATGTTAATGAAGAACCTGAGGGTGGGGGGCAGGAGATGCAACATAGCAACATAACTGTGTGGTTGGGCGGTGGCCAATGAAGACTTGTTACTAAGGCAGAAGCGACCAATCAATGTTTACCTCATGTTTGGCCTGCTTGGTCTATATAAGCAGCCAGTTAACCCATAATAAAAGACTTCATCTGAAATCAAATTGATTTGTCGTGAGGTTCACTTGCTCCCGCTGTCGTTAAATTGTGACGAAGATCTGGCTCGATGTGAATCATCTAGTACAAGAAAGACTTTTATGGGATATTGGTGAGATCATACATAGTCTGTTATACAGTTTTGCCTATCATGAGCAATGAAACCTCACTAAAGTTGTCAAATTTCTGATGTTAAGTCACAATAGTAAATAACACAAAGGAAAGCTTATTTAGTGGTAGGAATATAGAAAAACTTGGGGGTTTGTTTTTTTATTTTCTAGCAAAAACCAAGGTAGATTAAGCCACAATGGAAGGTAAATTACTAGATGAGAGCTAAGAAACAATACTGGTACAATTACAAATGACTATATATTTGCTTTAAAAAAAATTTAGTCTGTCAAATGAGGAACAATTCTAACTGTCTTTCTAACTGTCAGACCAAATGAAATACCTTTTCAAAAGGACTGATGTGACAAGATCCAAACCTGAAAGACATATTTTACCTCTTGCCATGCAGTTTTGTAAGTAATTACACAATGTGTTTACTGTGGTAGGATAGAACGGGACTATATGGCACAGGAGATCCCTTCCAGTCCCATACTATTCTGTTGGACTACCCTGTTCCTTGTTTACTAAGTTCATCTCAATAAAGAATATTTTTTTCATGGTTTTAATTTTTCTGCATGTGAAAACCAAATAATTTGCCCCCTATGTTTGTCTCTCTTGTACTCAGTCCTGGTGAGGATGCACCTTAAATGCTGTGTCCAGTTTTGTGCCCCTTGGTACAAGAAAGACATTGAGGTGCTAGAACATATCCAAAGAAAGTCAATAAGCTGCTGAAGGATCTAGAGCACAATTCTTATAAGAATCAACTAAGAGGATTTGGGGGATGTTTAGTCTGGAGAAAAAGAGGTTGAGGAGAGATCTTCTCACTCTATACTGCTACCTGAAAAGAGGTTGTAGCAAGGTGGATGTTGGTCTCTTCTCCCAAGTAACAAGTGATGAGATTAGAGGAAATTGCTACAAGTTGCACCAGGGGAGATTTAGACGAGATATTAGGAAAAATTCCTTTACCTAAAGTGTTGTCAAGCACTGGAACAGATTACCCAGGGAAGTTGTTGAGTGATGTGAAGGTTTGAGTCAANATCACTTTCCTTCCAGACAGCAGAACCCCATCAAGTCACCTCCGCACCGCTGAGGGTCCACAAGGCCCCAGACTCCCACACACAGCAGACCGACAGCAGAGCAGACGCTCTCTGGCCCCCGAAGCGAGCGAGAGAGAGAGAGAAAGAAGTGTCCCACCCCTGATTTACACCCAGATCTTACGTAGAAAAATCACATGGAATACTGGGAAATGTAGTCCTTCCTCAGCCACAACCTGGCTATTCAGGAGAGTCCAAAATTAAACTGATCACAAGTGACCATCCCTAGAGGTAATCAAAAGACTTGTAGATATGGTCCTTAGGAACATGTTTTAATGGTGGACTTGATGATCATAAATATATTTTCCAACTTAAATAACTCTGTGACTTCTACAATTTCTATTATCATTTTACATGTAAAGAATTGTAAAACAAGGCTATGAAGCAACACACGCATTTGTACTGAAAATAAAAGTCTTCAATCCAGAGACAAACTGTCAAGGAGGTCTTGAATCTCTAAGAATTCTTAAAGATGAGAAAGTTTTTGTTTGCTAGACTTTGCTATATGATGCTATTGAGAATAAAATTAAAAAGGAGCAGGTTCCAAAACTATAGATACTGATGAAAAGTCCATAGGAAGACCAATATTATTCTCAGAAGACAGCTTGAAATGAAGCAGTTCTCTGTAGTGTCAATGGAAATTATTAACTGAGTTCAAAACAGTGGTGCTGAAATATAAAGGAAAGAAGTCCTATGATAACTCGTTAGACTGAATTACTCTTGCACAATTGTGTCTTCTTTAAACATAGGTTTAGCAGCTTAAGACGTACCCAGTGGTGGTCTTGGAGGGTTTGGTCCACAACTATCCTACTAAATGGAAACTGCCTTTTACAGACTTCTAGACTGAGGAATGATATAAATTTTATTCATATGCACCTTCTTTTGCAGTAGAAAGTAGGTTAATAGTAACTACTTCTGAAAATGTCATCAGATATCTTTCCCATCTGGTTGTGACAAATTGCAAATAAATACTATTAAAAATGAGGAAAATTACATGGAATCAGACACAAAGTCTGAATACTAAATAAAATCAGATAATGTAAAAATACTTTGTAATTATTTGGGGGGACAGGCTCCTTTTAGGTTCTATCCATAATCGTTGTAGTAATTCCAAGAGAATTAAGAAAATGCAACTTAAATCCTGATAGTGAAAACTGTTTTGATGCCATCAAATGAATATCCCCAGGAAAGAAGTAACACAGTGTGATTGTTGTCCTGGGCCCTTTTAAAATGGAACTGAACAAAGCTTTTTAAAATATACCGTAGTGAATTTGTCTTTATAACAGTCTAGTGATTTTCCAGTATTTAATGTCTAGGCAGTATTAATGCTTCCAGAAAGTAAGAGTTTGATGTAAGAGAACAGAAGCTTGATTTGTTGGCAAACTACACCCCTTTTGCAGAGCTGTTATCCCAGGTAGCCTGAAGAAGTGTCTGGGAAAACTTCATCTGTACAAGAACACATCTTGTGATTAAATTATTAAAAGAAATAGAGACATTTTTAATGCAAGAGATTTAGGGTTACCCAATGCATTTGTTTTATAAATGGGGAAGTTATTTGCTATCACTTAAAGCATAATCTTCAAATGGAAAACAGGGAAGAGAATATATTTTGTAGAAACTATTAACATTCATAAGAAAATATACTAAGAAATTACATGTCAGCAGCTTCATATAATCACAGAATCACAGAATCACCGGGTTGGAAGAGACCCACCGGATCATCGAGTCCAACCACTCCATTGGTTGGAGGGCTACCCTCTTTGAACCATTCAGTTTCTCAGGAAATATATCCAATATTTATCTAACATTTATCTATTGTTTATTGTGCAGAGAATACAAACATGGTGTTTCACCAGACACAGTTTTTTTCACTTGGGTTATAGACAAGAAAGATTAGAAAGCACCTTAACTATGGTGAACCTAAGGAGAATTAATCAACATGAATTAATCAACTGAGAAATGGTAAAAAAAATACTATTCAAATAATAGTTATACTTTCTTTCCAAGTATGTACTTGCTTAAATTTAATAAAAATATAAATAAACAATAACGCTGGTATAGATACAGCACTTGCTAAATGATAGAGGTTTATGTTACAAATGACTTTTCCTCTTTTTAGAGTTGAACTAATAATTAATGGTGTTTCTTACATGGAATAAAGCAGTATTCTAACTCCCCTAGAAATATTTTACAGCAGTTGCTGTGTTTAGCTTTCAAGATCTGCGATGTCTGAAATGTTAAGTTACACACATTTTTTGTGACTCTGGAAACAAATAGTACAGTTGGAAGACCATGTAGGTGGATAAGATGGCAATATGGTGCCTCTGACAGTTCAACTCCACTGGTTTTAACAAGAGCACACTAAAAGGCAGTTATTATTGTGTTGTTTTACAGATCAAGGAAGCACTTTCCCCCTAGTTTCAATATGAGATTGCCAGCACCCTTCTTTGGTCACTTCACTTTGTTTTTCACTTGAAAGATCCGATCAGAGAAATGCACATGCCATGTTTCCTTTTCCAAAACTGGAATATATATAAATCTTATGTTGATTTAGAGGAAAATTACAGATATAATGGCAGAGATCTGGCAGCTTCCAAGTGACTTTCTACATCTTGTTTCTAGCTGTCTCCCATGCGGAGTATGGGGGGAGTGACTGCACTGTTATGGCAAATGTCTGAAGTCTGTAAAAAGCAGATACATATATGGCACTTGAATTGTGGCAGGCCTCTAAGTGATTAAATGCTATCTAAATGCTTGTCAGGTTGGATTTAGATCTGTTTTCAGTTTCACCTGTTGATGCTACTCACAATGTTCTGTATAAAACTTGACTTAATGCTGTTAAAAGAACAATGAAATTATGAAGTAGAGGGATCAACCTCTCCTTGCTGCATTAATAAATTTGGGAAAGGAATTCCTGTGACAGCTGATAAGTATTCTCTGCTTTCATCATGATTGCATTATTCACCTGAACACAGATCTGCTTTGTCCTTTAAAGGGACCATTTAAAAAAAAAACAAAACCCAAAACAAAACCAAACACAAAAAACCCAAACCCTGGAGACACGAATGGCATGACTTCATGCTTTCCCAGCTACTTTGTGTCAGAAGCACTTTAAAATGATTGAGGTTTTGTAATTAGAGGAAATTTTACATAAACACGTGTCCAGTTTTTGGGGAACTTTTTGCTGTTTGTGTTATACTGCTTTGGTAGTCATCTTACTCAAACATCTGTCCACTAGGGAAGTACTTACTAACATAAAATGCATTTCACAGAAACAGCTAAAACCTTATAAAAAGTACTTTACTTTTTTTCAAAATAGATATAAAGAGCAGCAGCTTTGGGATTCCCATTGCCTTCCTAACTCCTGAATCATGCACTTTTTCTCTTACAACCTGAATTGGCTGTAGGTTACAGTAGCTGACTAACTTTCATATCTTTGCTGAATAAAACTTTTACTTCATAGTACCGTACACTTTTTATAGAGCAATGTAAAAGAATCCTTATTAGGGATTCTTTTCTATCATTCTTACAAAGAGTCATCTTTTTAATAGTAGCTATACTAGGTATTGTTAACCATTTTTTTCTTTTTGTTTTATGAGATTGTTATTCACTTATTGCTGAGGTAGGTAAAGACAACATTGCTATCTGAAAAATGACTACATTGTGTGATGCGCAACAAAGTCCTTGTCAAGAGATCGTTGTTAAGGTAATATACTTGCTTATGGCAATGTATTGATTGTAAGGGTATAAATGTTTAGAAATTCTACTGTTTTCTTAAATCCTGGTTTGTTTATTTAATTTTTGATGGAGAGTTAATGCTTTTTTTTTTTTCCTTCATTCTTTCTTTCTCAGCTAATATTGACATGTATAAACAGGGCAGCAATTTTAGAAATTGTCACTTCTTTGAGTGGGGACTTAGGTAATTACAGGACCACAAAAGGCAGATTGAATCTTACAATATTAATAGGAGAAATATCAAACGGAGGTGGAAAATACAAATTCAGTAGTATGTTTATACTGTTAAGGCCTCTTTAAGCTGTTTCATATTCATATGATGATTTCATATTTCACTAAACAATAATACCTATGATACTCAGAGGAACCTTGGCTTCTATTATGAGGAAGATAGAAGAGAATATTTAATGGAGAAAAATGAGACATGAGGAGGGAATGTACATATTTTCTCTAGAGCCAGAACAGAAAAACTGTGAAAGCACAGTGTTGGCAGAGAAATAAATGGAGAAATTAAACAATAATACATTCAGGTGGAATATTTTAAAAAGGAATTTTATAGTCTAGCTAAGAAAGAGTTAACTTTCTGGAATAAGGAAACATTCTTAACACAATGCTTGAAAGATTCTAATAATTATTCTGACTGTGGTTGCTTGGCAACAAGAAGCTGGATCAGTAACCTCTGCATTCTTAGGTATATTTTTGTCGTCTATTTGCCTGTCCTCCTTTAACCCATGGCATCTTGATATGCAAAATCTTGTTCTCTGTCTCTAGCTGTCTGTCTTTTTTTGTTTTTGTAGAGAAAGAATTTTTCTTCATTTTTCACTTCAGTCAGCCAGTCTTATCTAGGATAACTGCAAAAGGACAGCTACAAACATGACTAAAAAGAGCTGTTCTGCTGAGCACTCATATTGAAAGTGTTACAACAGCTGGGACCAACCAAAAGTGTATCCATCTACTGATGATTGTAAAACTTCATGAGAAGTTCTTGATTGACAGACTGTGAGCAAATATAAATTATCTTACAGTCCTCTATGGGTTCAGTCTACGCAACATGGTTTGAAAAGAGAACATGATGAAGCCTGCAGTGCAGTGAATAGCTGTTCTATATAGGGAGCATCCTGGGAGCATCACATTTTATTAATTTCCTTTTATTCTTGATGTCCAAGCCAGTTACATTAAATGAAAATATTAAATGAAAGAGATTGATGATGGAAATAGAGGAAGTAAGCTGATACCATGTAAATGTCTTGATTTTCAGAGAGGTCAGTCTTTAAGGACTTTGCTGATGAGGTAAATAACTGTAAAAAATCATTATGCTACATATATGTAAAAAATCTGTTATCCAAAACTGAACTAGTTCTTCCTCTGGGATGATGTATAGCAGCTCTTCAATAACACATACAAACACTGGAGAGTAAAATAGTGATTAAAAAGACAGACTGTAACTGTATGGTCACCCCTCAAGTAGGTATATACTGTTTCAGATAAGTGCTGGAAGTTTTTTTCTTCCATTTTCAGAGGCTAATAAGCAAAACTGAAGGGATCTTCAGAAAACCCGTTGTTATATGAGACTGAATAATTTTACAAAGTTCGAAATTCAAATTTCATCTGTTAATAGTTCACTTGAGAGTGTACTTTAAAACACATAGGATGGGATAATTAGAGCTAATTTTACTTTTAATTGATAATATGTTTGAGGGCTATTGAATTGTTGGAATTTTTAAAGAACAAAAGAACATCTGGATATCTTCTGAAAGCTTTATGGAACAGCAGGATCCTGTATGGTCAGTTTTTCATGTTCTGACTTCCTCATGTTTAGCATACTTCAGCTAATCTGAAATCCACTGAAAAATTCTTGAATACAGCTGTACCAGAGAATTAAAATTTTTACTAATTTAGCTAATTTGGGAAGGCAGAAGCAAAGGTAGGTACCTTCTCATATATCAAACAAATGTCTTTCCATAGTAGTTTCTCTGAGATTTAAAAAGAAGAAAGCACTCTGTTAAGGTTATTTAAATACCTGAGTATGCAAAACTGGCTGTTTGGTGCAGAGGAAGTACATGGCTTATGTTTGTACTCATAACATGAATGAATGATGTTTCATTCAGTCACAGCCATGGATGTGTATGCTTTACAATTTTCTCCTTTTCATTAGGTTCAGCACTTCTGTAATTGTCATTCCTTTCTTTAGGATGACTTTTGTACTGGCAAAAGCTATCAATTGAGAACTCTGAAGACGGTAATCATTTCTCTCAGGTCAGTTACAGAGTATACAAACACAATGCGAATTTTTGAGACTGTCAGTGTACCTCAAGCCTGTCGTGTTGAAATTCTATTTACAAGAAGCTTCATCTCCACAACCAATTTACTGCAGAGTTTATAGGTTTTTAGGAGAAAGCATTCTTCATCCCTCTGATTTTTCTAAGCAGGACTGCAGTAACCATATGATTACAATGGCTTATTCCATATAAATGAGAAAAACAAGGACTAAACAGCTGATTAATAGTTCTTCTGTATATTGATTTTATTCTTCTAATACCACTGTATAATATTAGACAATTTGCTTTATTCTTTTGAGGGTTGAATTTGAACTAAGTTTAACTTTTGCTGAGTCTGTCTTTGTTGTGGGCTTTATTTATTGGTTTGAATACCACACACACAAAACCACATCCCTCCCCTGGCAATTTTGTGCTATGCACAACCATTCAAAATTTTGAAACTAATTCAAATTGAAAACACGTGTCTCTTGTTTCTGTACAATATGTATATAGCTGTTGTATTGATTTGCATCTAGTATTTGAATTTGTAGCTTATGTTATATGAGTTCAAACAGGAATATCACAGTTTCTTGCATTCTAAGTATTGCCAGTTATTTACAGATGCCAAAAGATCACTGGGCGTCTTCTTCATTGTTCTGTGGAAAGGACATTCAGCACTTTTCACAAAACTACAAAGCAGAAACAATAAAATCTTTCTATGTTTTAGTGACCTCAGTAGTGAAATTATACAGGGACATCCAAGAATTATCTAGGTTGGAAGGAGCCTCAGGAGGTAAATTTTTTTGGCTGTCTGCTTGAAGAAGGACCAGCTTAATTAGATAAAGCTGCTCTTCAGTCTTATTCAGTTAAATTCTGACCATATCCAAAGATAGAAATACCTAAGCTTCTCTAAGCATCAGTTCCAGTCTTTGATTAAGGTCACTGTGAAATGTTTTTTTTCTTATATCTAATTTGAATTTCTAATTTGAATTGCCTCTCATCCTGGCACTGTGCATCAACAAGATAATTCTGGATCTGTGTTCTCTATCCTTTTACGAAGTAGTTGGTGATGGCAATAAGATACCACACTAACTTTGTTTCTTGGGAGACTGAACAAACCTAACCACATTCTAGTACATCAAGGGCTCCAGCTCCACAGTCATCTTGGTGACCTTTTGCTGGATTTACTGGCATGGTGAACAATTCCAGTATGGAAGTGTCTTTCTTTTACTAGGGATCTAAAAATAAAACATGGTACTGGAGATGTCTCAAAAATGCAGAATGGAGGGGAATAAACATAAGTAAACTTATGTTTACTTGCTGATGCAAACATTGTCGATTATGGTACATAGTCCAGTGTGGTTTTGGTCATCTTTATTGTGAATACATGCTAGTGTTGTCCTTCTTTCTATCCTGATAGATTTTAGCCTGTCCTGTTGCACAGGTTATTTCACCCTAAATGCAAGGACTTTGCATTTGCCTTTATAAAGCTTCATTTATGCTGTGCATGCATGCCTGTAGAGTGGGAATCTCACACTCAATGAGGAGCTGATGTGCAGTCACAGAGCTACGATCTCACTGGAATCACAAAGTGATTCCAGGATGGATTACATAATTGGTGTGCTACTTTGGATGGATGTACGCTCTTTTGAAAGGATCATGAAGGTAAGGAAGAGGAGATATACTTTGTCCAGTGAGGCAGTGATGAGCCATTTGGGAACTTAAGAGTGAGGACCAGACCAGTGCAAGTGATGTTTTGGTAGTCATCTCCTACAGTTAATCTGAGAAAGAAGAAAATGTAGATGAAGTCTCTTTTTAGAGAACTGAAGAAAATATCATGATCACAAGCACTAATCCTTACTGTGGACTTGAACACCTGCTGGAAAGCCACCATTACGCTCTAGGTCTCTGGTGGACATTGAGGACAACTTTTGTTATAGACAATAAGGAAGCTGACCAGGTGAACACTCTCATAGATCTGAATAAAGAAGAAGTGGTCAGACTTGTGAAGTATGATGTAAGCACTAACCACAAAATTGTGGGTGTTAAGTTACAATAAATTTCAAGATGCTTGAACTGTGTGACAGTCAGATGTGGTGACACACTGAGGAAACGGATGCTAAAATGTTGTAGGTTACTACTAAGACTTTAATTGGGAGGTCGATGTTATTGTAGGTCAGTGTTGGAGATCTGTGCAGGCAGTGTGTGTTCAGTGAGAATCTTGATTANAAAAAAAAAAACTAAATTCCCAGTTATATTTTTTTTTTTTTTTTTTTTTTTACTATAAGAGATAAAAATACCAGATAAATGAAAACAGCAGCACTTTTCTGAAGGCTAGCCCCAAATAACTAACCTTGAAATATCCTCACACATAGCTTTGGAAACCCTCATAGGTATTCAGAGGGCAGAAGGAAAAAAACCACAGCGCCCCCGCCCCAAACCATTAAGGGGCAAAAAATCCTCTGCTTGCTGCAAGATGGATTATCAAGGTGCACCTACTACAGAATTGTTCGTATTTTTAATTTCTTTTCCAGACAAACCAATAGCAGAGAGACAGCATAACAAACAGAAAGAAATTACAGAGAGCATGATTAAAAACTAGCATGTAAAGTATTTATTTTTGGGCAGAAGCAGTAAAGGGATATTTTCGTTTCTTAGACTCTACAGTAAATTTTGAAGTAAAACTTACTACTTTACTTGATCTGAAAAACAATTGGCTAGGCAAAATTGATAAAGTATTCTAGTATGGACTTTACAATGCAGAGTACTGGAAAAGGATTGCAGGTTGGGGTTGGGGTTTTGCTGCCTAAATTCTAAAGAAATAAATTCATACTGATCTCACTAGCATTACTGAATCTGCAAAAGTGGATGTTGAGCTAGTGGCTAAAATATGTCTTGACTTTAGAACTTTGTTTAGATTTGAAGCAAATGTAAACAAAGAATATGAAGAAGAATGGGATGTGAGAGAGTGATGCTGGTGAGAGAATTCAAGATAGGGCTTTACTTGGTCTATTTACTTAATTTTGGATAATTTATAGTAGTGTAACATGATATAGTGTATAGTAGTATTACTAATTTTTTCTGATTTATTGTCTCCAGTTTATGTAACAAATGAAAGATTAGGAAAAAGATAAACAAAGATACATAAATGCATAGCAAGTTAAGACTAGTTGGCAAGTTGCGTAAATGAGAGTTGAAAAATCAAAGCTTCAATTTTTGACTCTGTCATAAATCAAATTTTTTTGCTTCAGCATGTCTGGCTTTCAACAAATCAGTGTCTTCTACTTCCTGTTCGTTTCCATTTAGCTCACTGATTCACAATCTCAGTTTTCATACACAGACATTCACTGACAGGTACAGCTTCTGAGGCTATTTGTTTTTACATAAGCACAAGAATTTATGTATTTACAGTTTGTGTATTTTGACACACAGTTTAACAGAAAATTAAAAGCTGACTAGCGTGGATGTGATATGTTTATATTTATGACAATGTATTTGCATAAACTTGATATTCTCAATTGCTAAAGCATGTTGAGAAGTCCGAGTAGGGCATATCCTGCCTGAGAATATAGATGCAGAGAGGTTTGTGGAGAAACTACTATGGTTCCACTTCTTCAAGAAGAAGATTTTAGAGAGATAACAGGTCTTAAGGCAAGAATTTCAAGCAAGATTACAGCACACTTGAGTACGTCACCAGAAGATTTTGATTTTTGATCTTCATGAGCATTTGAGAAGTGTAATTTGCAGCAAAAAGTTCTGTCTATCTAATGTGTAAAAAATGTAAAGCATAGATGCCATGGATCTTTTGTTAACTATTGAGAACCCACTAATTATGAACTATTATCTTCAAACTCTTTATATTTGCTAATTCATATATTGAAATAAAAAACTGATTGCTATATTACCTAATTGTCACTTTCCTTTGGAAAAAAATGCATATGTTCTATAAATGTTCTATGCTCCTAATTTCTGTTTTATTACTGTTGTGGAATGTGACAATAAAATGCTGGGAATCAAGTTCTTGATTACATTGCAGTTCTTATTTTCTATAACAAATTCTAATCTAATGAACTTTTCTAACATTGCTGTTAATATCCTTTTAGATATCTTTTATCTTTTTGTGCCTTTGTAACAGTTTCTGATCTCCCTTTCATCAGAGTATATGCCATCCTTAGCAGTGGAATTTCAACACCTCTGATCAATGTAGTGTCTCATCTTTCTTGTATTTATCAAACATGAAAAAATTTGAGAAATGCTAGTAGTTTTCACTAATTCAGAGATTTTATGCTTTGTGGAGATTAGCCCAGAGATGGAAATGTTCAATGTTTCGTTGCTATTCGCAAGTTATGCAACTGACATTTTGAAATTTATTAAGACGTATATATGCTTTTATCCACCCCAAATCAGTAAATAATACTATTCCAAGTTAAAAATTAAAGACATGGATGAAAAAAACAGAGCCACAGAAAAGCTATGGTAAGAAAACAACACATGGAAAAGTTAATAAAATATGCGCTCTATTTGTTTTATCTCATCTATTTTCAAGTGTGTTTAGTTTCAAAGAATACAGTGAATAATAATGCTTTCTTCTTGTTATATGCTAAAAATAGGTGTTTACTGAACCTACATTTAACAACAGCAAAAGAAAAGCAATTTTTACTCCATTGAGAATGCCTTCATGGGAAACAACTTGTCAACACGAGTATGACTGTAGAGGACACAAACACTTTTCATGGCAGCTAAAGAAACCCTCTTAGCAATGCTTGGCTTTCAGTTACGAATGACAGTGTGTTGGTGTGGATACTGAAAGACATGGTCTGATAGGTGACTGTTGTCCCTCTTGTTCTAATGTTTCTCTATGGTAATGTAAGTGTAGAGAAGAAGATTTCTAAGTATAATGAATATGTTTTATGGATAGACATTTTCATGGATTCTGTGAAAGAAGTTGATAGTTTCCAGTCAAGTGTGTCCTATAAATTAAGGCAAACTATTAGTTTAAATAGTACATATATATCTAGAAAACACAAATAGTCATAAAAGAGGTATACAAACACAATAACTGTTGTGCCCTCTGGCTGGAACAGTTTGCTCTTTAGGAAAGTTTCATGGTTGCTCAGTATGAAACAATGTCAGTAATGCTACAGTGCTAAGCCTAAGGCCAATTTTTGGGAATAATAATAGTACAAACAAAGCTTGTGGTTAGCCTGAGGGTTTTGCAAGTTAAACAGTTTGCTACTCTTGTTTCGTTCAGTGAACGTGCTAGATGATAGAGTGTACACTGGGGAAAAAATACTACCTTCTTCATGGTCAGAATGGCTAATCAGATGGAGATTAAAGATTAACACCGTTGTATTGGGTTTTGGTGGCAAAGTTTTGGTGGGAGGCTACTGGAGTGGCTTCTCCAAGAAATTACTAGAAGTTTGCCCTGTGTCCAGTAGAGCAGATGGTCAAAACTGAGCAAATCAGCAATGGTGTTAACAGCACTGTGATAACATATTTAAGACAGGGATAACCCTCCCAACTTTCTGTGGAACAACAGCAGAGAGGTACATGTGAGAATATGTAAATGAAAGAACTCTGTGGACACCACAGTCTGTGGAGGAGGAGGGAAAGGCACCAGAGCAGATTCCCCTGCAGGCTATGTTGAAGCCATGATAAGGCTGACTGTCCCCCTGCAGCCCATGGAGGTCCATAGTTGAGCAGAAATCCACCTGCAGCCCACAGAGGACTCCACACTGGAGCAGGTAGATGTGCCCAAAGGAGTCTGTGACCGCACAGAGAGCCTACACTGAGACAGGTTCCTGGCAGGATCTATAGCCTCATTGAAAGAGGAACCCACCCTGGAGTAGATTTGCTGGCAGGGCTTGTGGCCCTGTGGGGAACCCAGACTGGAGCAATCTGTTCCTGAAGAACTGCACCTTGTGGAAAAGACTCATGTTCTAGCAGTTCATGAAGAAATACATGACAGAGGAATGGGTTCATCACTTCATGAATCAATGTGATTCCAGTGAGCCAGTTTATTCAGTTCATTACAGATTCTTATACCTTTCACGATTAATGCAGACTATTGTTTTAATAATCTGATTCAACAATTCTCCTTTAGCAACAAGCAATCAGTTAGTTACATGAATCTCACACTTTCCCATGAGAAACAGCTGTGAGCATTCTAGCTCAATAGACTACAAAGTTACAACTCAAGGTCTACCCAAGAAAAGTTACCACTGAGAAACAAGAAGAGCATTACAGCAGAACAATCGCTTAGTGTTGTACAAGAAACTTTGAGCCTGTGTAAGCCTTTGTATTTGTGGTGTATACGTGCGAAACTATGCACACACAGCTGCAAAGCCTTATGTCTATATTTCATTTAGCATAAGTTGTTCAGTGCTTGGAGATGCTCACAAAATGGCCTCTGGTCTGTAACCACTCATCAATTCCCCTGTTTTCTTCTTGAGCAATCCAAGCACCATTGAAAACCTTCTTCATGGTTGCAACCACCATCTGTTTCACACAGGACAAAATACACAGTATCACGCTTCATAATTACAAAAATGACAATCAAAATAAACAAACGCTGCTTTAACAGTTCTTTAAGTCATACCACTAAGTCCTTATCCTAAAGGACCTTTCATTCCAAAGATCCTCAGGTAAATCTACCTGTTTGCTGGTTTAGTGGACGTTTGAGATTGAAAGGTCCCAGAGATGTATTTCTAAGATTAATCAAATTTAATTTGTAAGTCTTACAAATGTTTGAAGTACTTCAAACATACACACACACAACACATTCCAGCAAAATTCTCACATCCATGGCCATGAACCAATAATAAAAAAAATCTATAGCTGCACGCTTTTGCAGTGTGGCATGCCTAATGCTATCTACGTCGTTTGCAAGCTCATATAAAATCTATGAGGTTTAATTCATCTGTTTACCTGTCCAACAAGCTAAAGTATGCAGCACACTTAGTGCCTTTATGCTTGTTATTTGCGGAAAAAGGAGAGAACCAACTATAGACAAAGCTCGACCCCACAAGACTACATTGTCATTACAAGATGCCGTCATCTGCACTGCTTAACTTTCCAAATTTCACTTTGTCTGAGACTGATTGCTGAAAATGAGATATAGTCAAACAAAAATTACCATTTACAAAACATTTTAAACATCAGAAAAAGATTACCCTCTGGTGCCTTAAAAAAACCTTTCAGGTAGTTGTATAGAGCAATGAGGTCTCCTCTCAGCCTCCTCTTCTCCAGGCTAAACAACTCCAGCTCTCTCAGCCATTCCTCATAAGGCCTGTTCTCCAGCCCCTTCACCAGCTTTGTTGCTCTTCTCTGGACTCGCTCCAGAACCTCAACAGCCTTATTATGGTGAGGGGCCCAGAACTGCACACATATGATACTGAATCATATGTGTTGTTGTTTAGCTTTTTTTAATGTATATGTTGACATAAGTAAGAAGTATTAGGTATTTAGAACTTTAAAAACACAGATATTTTTGATTCTAAGGAGCTTGAGAACCTATATGTGGGTAAAAATCTGAAAGTATTCTGATTTTCAGTGCTTCTACGCAACATTTTCCCTGCTGGCTAGGGTAAAAAGACCAAGGCGCCACCTAGAAATTCTAAAATAATTGCTACATTTGTTTGTTTGGCTATTTGTTTAGTGATTTAAATGCTTAATTGTCTGTTCACAAGAAAAATACTTATTTTTCATACTAAGTGTAATGATTGATATATATTCATTTTTTACTTCTCAAGTTCCTGCAGAACCGTACTCAATTTTTTAAAAAGTTTACTGTCCTCTTAGAAAAACTTTAATTATAGTTGTTGCAGGTGGGAAGAGAGACAGTAGATCATGTCTTTATTAAAACATATCTGATTAAGCAGTGTACCTAAGGCTTTCTATTCTTACAACATGCCTCCTTTTTGATAGAAATCTGATAGCTGATAAGACTGGAGTTAAAGACTAAGTTTCAAGCCAACCACTGAACTCAGATATTACTTTCCCATTGAAGTCACACTCATACAAGGCAACAGGAGTCAGTTTTAATGAGGCTAGTGCTGCCCAAGAAGGAGATAGATCATAAATTAGTCATACAAGAAAGAGGAGATATAAAGGGATATAAAAGTTTTGGCAGACAAAGAAAGATGATTTCCTACTGAGGGCACTCACAGGTCCCTCAAAATGAACGTAGCAGATGGCAGGGGTATTGTCATGAAGTTGAGATTATAGTTCTTTAGAAACTTACTGTTGTCAAGGAAGTTTCTCTGATGAAGAATCAGACATGGGATTTTCCAAATTTTATTTGTCTATCTCTCTTTTTCCTCATGGAAGGCAAGCCTACTTCAGACTCTGTCAAGATTTGTCTCACCCTGTGACAGTGATGTCCATATTGTGTTTAAAACCACATGCACAAGTGATATGTCAAAGTTGTGAATTTTGATGGAAAATCTGAAGTTTGGAATGGTGGTAACTAAAATTAGACTCTGAAATAAAATCTATTTAGAGAAGTTGACATCTTATCTGTGAAGAGACTGACATTTCTGTGGTTTTCTTTCCTACTTCATACTGGAGTACGATATGCACCTCAAATGTTAGTAAATTTATTTTCATAATGAAAAGATAATTTAAGAAAATATTGTTAAGTCTGTTTTTCCAAAAACAGCTGAGGCAAAACTTGAATAGACAGGACATAGTTCCTGTGAATTTCTTTTATTATATTATTTATAATTATTTCTTATATATTATGTTTTAACTACCAGCTTCTTAGACCTCTTAAAAATCCATCTGTGTCTTCAGAGTACATATACTGAGCAGTTGTGTTATGTTGCTGTTACTGTGCTCTGTTCAAGCCATCTAAATTCAGCAAAAGTCTTGCAGAAACCAATTATATTTTTCATATGAACAGGATTTCCAGAAACTGAGGCCTAATGAAATGAAGCCACTTGCCTAGTGTTGTGTGAGTAGTCTGAAATAGAGTACATATGTGGAGGAGTTCCATGACAGGACCACAAGTATAATATCATCCTTCTTTTTTGTAAGTTGTGGGTCTAAGTAGAAGTATATCTATTTACTTGAGTTTTAGATAAGAAAATGGAAATGTTACCAATGCCTTACTACTTTCTTTAGCAAAACTCAGAAAATATAAATCTTGCTATACTTTTACTGGTCATTATAAAAGCACTGCTGACTGCATATTTTCAGCTAATTTATTGGACTGATGCATCATAAATCAAATAGCTCACTAGGTTTATTCAGTATAGGCAGAAAATTATTTGTTCTCAACTTTTCCAGTATGACTAGCTCTTGCAATGCTGCAAACATTAACTAATGTGAGTGGTCCATTATTTTAATGAGTCTTACTCAGAGTAATAAAAATAAAGTAACTGCTGAAACTAAGCTATGATAAACCATGTTCTTCATTAGAATTTATTCAAAAAAACACTGTTGATTCTAGGGATATAGTGGCAAAATATTTCAATAATTAAACATGTCAGGGAAAACCATAATAAAATGTTTTAATGAAGGATTTGTTCCTGGTATAAAAGAACATTTTGTTTTCTAGATTTCTTTTGAGTATACAGAAACTAGGGCCAAGTTTTTCTCAACTGGATTAATGCAATTGAACTTTTCTGTTATTTCAAGCATTTGAAACCCTGAATCAGATCCTACAAGCCTCTATTCCCTTGATTTCTGAATCTCTAAGTAGTTGGATAGTATTTTCAGCTTTGAGATTTTAGGAGGTGGTGTTAGAATCTGGTTACTTAGAAAAGTATGAAAATCATGATTTTGCAAAATAAATTAGATCCTGGAGTACTGCTTTAAAGATAAACCTGGCAGAACAAAATATCTGCTGAAACAATAGCAGCTCTCAGAACTACTAATGATGTAAGACTCACACTTTTTTCGAAGTCTACTTTCTACACATGCTTACTAAATTTGGTCATTACATGTAATTAATAGTAATTTGAATGAAAACCAAATTATTTATTAGGTAGTATGTAGAGCCTTTCTGTGCCAGTGTGAATTTTAAGAAAGCAATCTCAAAGCACTTTCTAATAAAACTTGTTTAAAGCATTAGCACATCCATAAAATCATGAATAACTCATAAGGTGTCAGGGTTCAGGGGCAGTAGATTTCCCAAGGAAAATTGAATGTTTCCTTTCTGTAATGGTGTTCTGTTTTACTTTAAAACTTAACAACATATGACTTTACTTCAGTCTAGCAAGACAGAAGCCCACAGAGATGTCCCCCACCGACCCCGTTTTTAAGAGAAATATGCATCCATCATGAAAACCTAGGATGTATTATCGTATTTATTTGTTCAGTCTTAGATCTCTTACTCTTTCTGTGGATGGTGTTTTAGAGATGATAACTTCAACATTAGCATTTGTAGAGCTATGGGGCTGTGCATTTACAGGCTTTCTTCTGACCAGCAAAAAGCTGAGAGGATGATACATTTTTCTTTCTCTTCTGAAAAGCTGACTTTTATTTTTTATTTTTTTGCAGAAAACTAATAACTTACTGGAAGAAAGAAAACTTCCACAAACTTTGGAGACCTCTTCTTTGAATGCCTGATAATTTTTTACTGCTTAGTAAATGTACTAATTTACATTAAAATATTAGTTTCAAGAGAATAACATAGAATCAGGATTATTAAAATTGCCTAGCCATAGACTTAAGCTACAGTTAATGTTTCATTGCATCCTATTATGTGCCATCTGCACACAGGCTTTAGGTTGTGTCTGCCAGGAAAACTGACTGTCTTGGCAGATCTCAATAGCCCTCCTACTCAGACACCTATGGAGGATCAAAATTAAGGATGACTCTAGTGTCCTAAATTCAGAATCCTAAATCCAAAATTATGGTTCTTGAAATCCCCTCCCCCAGTGGATTTAGTTTTAATCATGACACTGTTGAAGAGACTAAACAATGCCATTTCTGTCCTATGTGATATTAGTAAGGAAATATTTTTTTTATTTTTTACGTGGGGGAGAATGTGAAGGAAGGCCCACATTTATTACAGAAATATTTTAATTCTCGTGTTCTCTTTCTAACATCAGAATCTCAAACACACTGATACATGCTGAGACTGCACCCAGAATACCTGGGACCCTCAGGGTATGAAAGACATGAACCTGTTGGGGTGGGTCCAGAGGAGGGCCATAAAAATGATCAAAGGCATAGAACACCTCTGCTACGAAGAAAGGCTGAGAGAGTTAAGGTTGTTCAGCCTGGAGAAGAGAAGTCTGCAAATAGACTTATTTGCAGCCTTTCAGTTCTTAAAGGGGACTTAAAAGAAAGATAGAGACAAACATTTTAGCAGGACCCATTGTGTTATATTAACAGATGGTATATTTAGACTAGGTATTAGGATGTCCTGTCCCTGGAGACATTCAAGGCCAAGTTTTATGGGGCTCTGAGCAACCTGATCTAGTTGAAGATGCCCCTGCTTAATGCAGGAGGCTTGGTCTAGATGGCCTTTAAGGGTCCCTTCCAATCCAAAGCATTTGATTCTTCGATTTTAAATGTTTTAACCAAAGTAAAATGTAGAGGCCTAAAACCTACATTCATCTGAAAAGGTTGTTGAACTAAGGTTCCTCACTTTTTTGAGCTTATTAAGGCCATATTAAACAATACCTATCAGGAATGTTTTAAGAATAAACATACATTATTGGATGAGGTGCTGACGGGCATGGTTTAGTGACCAATAGGAATGGTTGGACTCGATGATCTGGTGGGTCTTTTCCTACCTGGTGATTCTATGATTCTATGATTATAATGATAGACTGGATGTTAATTTGAGTTTTTTTTCATTTTTTATCTTCTTTTCTGTGTGTAATTGAGTATTTTCTTTCCTAAAAGAACAGTCAAGCAGGTTTTTTTGGAAATCTTCAAAATCTTCAGGTATGGTCTCCAATTATGCTGTCAGAGAGATCAGTTTGTTTAGCTGTTTCTTCAGAACACAGTTCTTCCTAGAACGTTCAAACAGACCCGGATATCTTACGTGAATACATGCCCACTATATCTTTAGAATTCTAAATTTGAAAGAGTATGTAGGAGTTGAGTGTTCTGCTTGATTTTTTTAATAAATTACTTATCAAAATCCCCTTTATCAACTGTTAGCTAATTCTAAGAAAACACAGTAACTCAAGCTGTGTTAAAGTGAAAATTAATGAACAAAAAGTGGTGAGTTTTGCGGGTTTTTTTTAACTAAATATGAAAAGCAGAACACAATTTGTAAATTTGGTAAAGACATAGTTTGACTTAATTGTAAAGAAATAAGGCTGTCTCCATGTAACAGAGTAGCTGGAGTATTTCCTATTTGGTACTGTTTATTCCTTCTTCCTTCTGTACTTTTCTGTTGAAGACCATATTCTTAATAATGATCAACATTTTTAATATACTTCTGCAGTTTCTTATTGATTTAATATTATTTTTTACTTGATTATGAAATATATAAATCATTCCAAATGGAAAAATATAGCTTCAATTTGACGTATTGAACATCTACCAATAAAGAAGAACTACATGTTCAGTTGAAGAGAGCTGAAATATTGGCCTAATGTGACAAGTTTATAAACTATAATGCTGCTTGTATTTCATTTGTTGCTGACATCAGATTGGAAGTTTTAGGGGTTCTGTGTGGGGAAAAAAAAAAGTGAAAATCGCATTGGAAAGACTGACATTCCAATGTCAACCAATGCCCTATCACACCAGAAAAATACAGAAATTTAGACAGCGTTCCAGTTTCTGTGTGGCTATAGTGTCTTTTTGTAAGCCTGACAAGGCAAGTCTGTTAAGAGAGTTAATCTTCAGCAATATTTCTCTCATAAGTTCTCTGAGGCAGTTACTGAAATAGAGCTGCACTCAGTTATGTTCCTTCACTACTTTCCTATGCAAAATTTATTTAACTCAGAAGCTGCCTTTGCAGCCCACCCCATCTAAAGTTGCATATAGTGCAATACTTTAAGTGTAAATGAGTTTCTATGAAATTCTGCAAGGTTCTTAGTGCCAGTGAATTGTGAAGAGAGACTTGTGACTTTCACATCATATTTCTCAACTAACTTCTTAAAACTGACTTTATACTCTAGAGATGACTTTTAATGTAAACAGTCCAAGGAGGTGAATGGGGAAAATATCTTTTCTCTGAAGTATCTTTGCAGGCTTTTTCAGACTGTCTATGTGCAGCACTACCTTATATCAAATTTGCATATGGAAACTTATTTTCACAATCATGAGCTTTAGCAATAGTTTCTTGACTTTTTTCTTTGCATGAGTTACAGACCAAATACTTCAAAGAATGATAAACCAGACTGGAATTAATAAAAAAAATAATTTTTTTCAGTTCTTGTTCTCACAGAATTAGTTTCAAAAGACAGTAAGTGCAATAAACATTTACCTTGTTAGTCTACTAGTTTATTAGTCAAAATTTGAAGTGGACTGGTTTTCTACCAAATAGTTACACCCTGAAAGTGAGACCATAAGAGAATATAAACCTCCTTTATTTGCTATCTAGCAGCAGGTGATCTGTTTGTTCATTTTTGTTACTTATTATCAAATTTCATTATTTACTCTCAAGTAACTATCTCCTTCACTAGAAGGATCCCCACAAAACTCTCTCTTCTGTGCAATAGTAGTTTGTGGTATGGTACTCAGTTGTTGACATGGACTCACTTCACCCAACTGAAAAATACTTTACGCTTGGTCACATTTTGACATAATAATACGTTGAGCTATGCAGATAATTTATTCATGTATTTTAACTCTTTGTCCAGTACCCAAGATGAAAAATAACACAATTAAATGGTTTTAGGACTTCCCAGCATGAGAGTATTTTCATTTATCACATCAAGCTGGATGAATGCATCAGAATTGCTTCATTTCATACTTTTTTTTTTACAAAAGCAGTGGAATTTTTGAAGCAAATGCCTAAATTACATGACAACTTGAAACAGAACAAGAAATAATGGTTGTACTGATGACAAATCTACCACCCTCCCAGAAAATGGCATTTAAAGAGCTCAGTTGACAGATTAAATAACATGATATAACCTTCATTCTATCTCCTAAGGTATTTTGATATGGATACCCCACTTCTATGAACAGCACTCTTTCCCTTGTATGATTTCCTGTACTTCCCCAACTCAATGGATAATTTGACTCACACTAAAACTGAATTACTCTAAATATAATGTTTTACACAATATTACTAATTTTGAATGATAAATTTATTGAATTATTAATAATTACTAAATAAACTTTGATATAGTTTCAAGTCAAAGGCAAGTAATTATTTTTATTTTAAAAGTAAATAGACTGGCTGGTTTTGTATTGTTTTTATCAGCATTTTGAATACTAAAAACTTCTCCCCAAACCAGGCTTATTTTTAAAATGAAAGTTCAGGCTACTAAACTAAACTAAACTAAACGAAACACAACACTAAACTACTGCTAAATAGATATTTATATTTTTAATCTAGAGCTGATTATTACTTAAATACGATCCTATATCAGGCATACTTCTCTAGATGTTTGAAAAAAGTTACGTGTGACATAAAATGGTGATACATGTATCTAAAAGGCTGGAAGAACTAGTGCAAAGGATGAAATGGAGCACAACTCTTGGTTAATCTTTAAGGTCTCATAGATTTACTTATATCTTTATGGTACACTGTGGAATGAGAGAAACATATACAAATTTGGTAAACATATTAATATAGAAAAAATAAGGAGACTTCTAAACAGCTTACAAACAAATGAAATTGCACAATGTATGCCTGAAAAAAGCCAACAAAGCCTAAGGCCTTGATTTAGCTAAAAGTGTTTTGGATGTATCATAGTTGTAAAATCCATTTTTTAAAGGCAATCTGGACTAAGCAAGGAGCAATAATTAGATATACAATAGAGGTTTCTGATCTTAAAATACATTCCAGATTCATTTACATGCGAAACATGTAAAGAGCAGACCCCAGTAGCTGGCTAGATTCGTTGTCATTGACATTCATGCTTTTTAGAAGAAACTTTTTATTGTATCAGTACCTAAGGAACAATTGTTTATAGTACTGAAGTAATTAGAAATATGTGAGAAAATAAGCTGAAAATATTAAATCATTATCCTAATCTTAAACCTAACACACACTCTCTTTCATAGAGTGGTAAGTTCAGTTTGAACTAGTTTGCTAGTTTGGTTTGGGGTTTTTTTGGTTCGGTTTTTTTTGTGTGTGTAAAGCAGACATATAAGCTGTAAATTTGACTTAAAGCCAGTTATTGCTGCTTTTTGTGTGTTTTTCAGCACAAATGTTGCAGTGACGTGTAGAGAAAATTCTCTTCCTGTGCTGAAATTCTCACCAGAAAAGGAAGGCAAAGGAAATACAAGCTGCTTGGTTTTTTGCTGGTGCTGAAATTCTTCACTTCAGTAGGAACAAGAAAATATAAGCAATTGTTAAAATGGATGTTCTATATGTCTGTGTTATTCCTTTCTGCAGCAAACAATATGTTTGTAGTGGACATTTCATGAATGATGAAATTAATATTATTCAGTGGATTCTAGAGTCGCTGTCTACATATAACCATTGAAACTATTTCCCTCACAAACAATTTTTAAAAAATAAGTTTGGAATCAGCTCATTTGGTTAGTTCTGATAAGATTGCATGAATGAATTTTAATGTAAGTTGGGAATAGAAATGATTGCAACTGCGGAAATTAGATTTGCGGTGATCAAATACAGCCTGCAAAGGTATACTTGTTCACATGGAACAGATCAATTTCTTCACCATGAGAGTAGTGAGGCACTGGAACAGGTTGCCCAGGGAAAGTGTGGAGGTGTTCAAGGCCAGGTTGGACGGGGCCTTGAGCAGCTTGTTCTAGTGGGGCCTGTCCCTGTCCATGGCAGGGGGTTTGGAGCTAGATGATCTTTAAGGTCCCTTGCAACCCAAAATATTCTATGATTGTACAAGTATTGAATTCAGAATTTAAAGACCAACTACATTAGCTGCAGATAAAGTGTTTTGTGTCTTTTATGGCAAGGTATTCGTATAGCCAAGTGCATTCAACTACAGAAACCTAGTACAAGAGAATGCAGGAAGCCAAATCAGACTCTTCCAGTTAACTGTGAATGTTTGGCAATAACAAATTAAAAGCTGGTGCTACAGGTGGGTTCTGATCATAATTCACAGAAAGAGATACATATTTTTATGTTTTGGTCTGCTAGTTTAGCTTTAAAGGAAATAGATGCATGTATCACTGCATTTTAAAATAAATTTGAAGGTCAAGTAACAAACGTGGGTTTGTAACTGGATAATCCTTAAGGTTCCTTGCAACCTGAACTAACCTATAGTTCTGTGATTCTGTATACATAAGTAAAAAAATGTGCTTGTGTCGTGGTCAGGGCTTG
Source organism: Piaya cayana (assembly GCA_013389865.1). Lineage (NCBI taxonomy): Eukaryota > Metazoa > Chordata > Aves > Cuculiformes > Coccyzidae > Piaya > Piaya cayana. The sequence continues at coordinate 220,758 of WAAB01014831.1, read as the reverse complement.
TGTCTGGGAAACCTAAAATTTCAGTTTAGAAGCAGAAGTGAAACTTTGCAAAGTAGACTATCTCCAGCATCACTAAATTCTCAGATTTTTAGTGACATTGGCTTTGGTTTTGCAGTGAACTACGATCCTGATGTTTTGAATTGTGTAAAGACATATTTAATTTATACGAATGACCTTGTTATATCAGTTTTATACTGAAACTAGGTGTATATCCGAGTGCTTCACTGGAGTGGGATAAAAATGCTCATTGTTTTGCAATGCACTGACGTGAGAAATAACTGTTTAAAGGTGCAAAGCAAATATCAGTGTTACTGCTGTATGGTAGGACCATGTGTAGATACAATTAAATTTGATATTTGGCTAAGGTTATTGGCATAGTTTTGGTATTCAGGTTTTGCAGCTTTGGAACTCTTTGTCACTTTTACTTGTATTGTTTCAAGTAGTTCATCTGTTAACAAACAAGGGGGAAAGTAGCTCATTCCCTTGCTTAAGTAAGATAAGAAAATGTCAGGGATTTTTTTTTTGCTTTTGGATGTTTGGTTTTGTTTTGTTCTGTTTTTTTTTAATTATATGTGAATAAATGTGTCTATGCAATTTAGCCCCCTACCATAACACACTACTTTTGGAAAAGATGTAATTCTTCAGGGCCGAACTTACTTAACCAGGGGATGTGACAAAACGTTCTTGTAGTAAGGTGAGACATGGCTAAAAGCAAATCTGCCAGAAACGTAATTAATGTAAATGGAAACCCATATTAATGAAATTCATTGAGAAGCTGATGCAGGAAGAAAATGTGTTTTGAGATTAATTATTTGAAAGCAAAATCATCAAGGCTTGTTCTGTGGAGTAAAAAACAGTTATGCATTCCATAACACTTTGAAATTAAAAGAAAGTAAAGGACTGTAAATCAATAACAATAAAAAGTGCACTAAGCTAATGGATCCCATGTTTCAAATTGAAAGTGACAGTTTTGAATTCCAGACTAAACCCTTACTGATGGCCCTTTTCGTTACCACGCAGCAGCTCTGCCATTTTAGCTTCCACAGCTGTACTCACTCAGCTATGTGCTGCTTTGATCTATGACTCTATTTGCTGTGCCTTTCAGGGATAGGGAAGTGGGAATTCATTACTGAAAAACATCAGAGTGATTTGGAAGACAGATTTTCATGTCACCAGCTGATCCCTGAGGCTTAGCATCCACCCTTTGAATAGAAAGTTAAGTAAAACCTGAGAAGATGTTTTCCATGTTGCTTATTCAAAGGGGACCTTGCTGACTAGCTGATTTAATGTACATATATGTTTACAGGCATTTCTTTGTATTTCAGTAGAGAAAATCCTTTTCTTTGTAGTGAATAATTGTCTTGGTGGTTTTTAGTCATGTCTCTTGCTTTTAGGTATGCCTTATTCCTATAATGCTCAAAGCTACTGATGTTTGATGTGTAGGAGTTGAAGTAATCCAGTATAGAGTTTACTCCAGTATAGTACGTGCTTTTCCTTGTGGTGAAGAAATAACTTGGTAGTTTTCTTATTCCTGTTTCTTGCTTTTAGACATGCACTGTTCCTGTAGTACTCTGGACCACTGATACTTCATATATAGGAGTTGAATTTAATCAAGATAAAATAGTGAAAGGTTATACCATAGGATAAAACCCTGTAGACAAAGGTGCTTTAGTCTCCCCTCACTCCAGTTTTCTTAAATGCTACTATCATAGTTTCATGTTAGGCTATTCTGATAGTTTTCCCCCTTAATTAGTTTTAAAATATCTTATTTAGAGAAACAATCTGAAGTACTCTATGTATACTGGTGTAGTCACACATATGGTTTGAGGTAGCAGCTGTCTTGTATGAAAAATTATTTTTATTTCTCAGGATAAATATAGGATGGCTCAACCAAAAATTACACCCGAGCTCCTGTTTATTAAATTAAAAAAAAAAGATTTATTAAGAATTTAATTTTATGTCCAAGACAACTATTTAATGCAAAAAACAGGCAAACTCAATTTTAACTACTTAACGTTAGAGCCAGTGACCTTACGTGTGTCCACAATGATTGAGGCATTCCCTCATATTTAAAGGTCTAAGATCTATTTACTTTTCAGAATGATGTCCTAAATGTTATACTTTAAAGAAGTTTAGATATGTCACCTCCTTTTTAATGTTTAAGTTTATATGAACTATATTCATTTTCTGAATGTGCCCATAAGTAAAAAAAATATTCTTTATATTGTTTTTGTAACATTCTCCAAAGATTCTAAATTCTGCTCCAAGTGAGTATATTAAAGAGAAGAGTATCAACAAATAATACTGAGAAACCATTCCTGAATATGTGCCGGGCATTCACTTGGTTTAGCTCAGGAAGAAAGGAATTCAAAGTATATTGTTTGAAGATGTGAACTGAATCTGGAACTAAGTGAAGGTTAATGTGAATTCATTAAGATTTTGTTGGTTTGTTTTTTCTTTTCTGGGGAACAAACTAGCTGAAAACCAAAATCTAAATATAGCCAAATGGCTATCAGGTTTTTTCAGAAGAACGTTTCTGTATCTTCAGAGAAAAAAAAAATCACAGCTGTTGGAAGAGTAGGTAGGTGGAAAATGTATGTGTGGTAACCTTTGAAGCTTTGCTTTTAAAAGTAGTTCAAAAGAAAACTTAAATTTAGTCTGTCACACTTTGAAGAACGAAGCAAACATTTTTAGATTTGTTAACATTCATCTTTTAGGTGTTCTTCTGTGGAAGAATTGAGATGTAAACAAATATGTTTTTCTTTAGCTAGTTGCAGTTTAAGACCTTACTTCTTTCACTTGTGTCATTGCTGTCCCTCCAGTGTACATCAGTATTGTATGGGAAGGCACTAAAAGTCTGTGAATGACCTTAATTTACATTACCACAGACTAAAATCTCTAGTTCTTTATGCTAGAGCTTTTCTTTGCATGGAAACAGAACACAGTCACCTTGCCCTTCACAGCATTTCAGATATGAGATAGTAACTGTAAGAGTATTACTACTGGCTAGTTTGTGCATTAGAAGCTTTATTGACAAAGTAATAAAACTTGTATCTTGAAAAAAAAATTATGTATTTTAACATTATTGAGATTATTCTTATTTAATTTTTGTTTTTAATAAGAATATCTAACACTTTTTACAGTAGAAACAAGGGGAGAAAAAATGGTTGTGAAACAACAAAACCAAGTTTGTATTGCAAAAACATTAGAAGCCTTAGAAATAAATATTTCTAAATTGGCTATAAAATAATAATACAATCCATTCTACACTCCAAGCAGAAAAAAATCTTCTGTTTAATATGTGGTAGGCAGCTGTTTTGTTACAATGTAAAATACTGGGGGAAGTGATAATCTAATGATTGTTGGAATTAACGGGAGTCATCTTTATATTGTCTAAGTAGCTTACATTGAGATAATTGGAATTATTTGGACATTCAATTATCACTAAAATTGGTTGGTATTATATGTCTAATTCCTTCATCCTTGGATTTTAGGTTTAATTTTCTGGGTTTAAAATTAGTGGAAAAAATCTTACCTACAGGTTTGAATTTTAGATTCTTCACACATCTATTTCTCTTTTCAGAAAAAGAAACATGGTTAAAATTATCCACAGTGAGCATGTTGATCTTGTTAGGAAAAAACTGAGGCCCACTTATACATCAATATACACTGGGGGTCAGCTAGAGGGAAAGCATCTTTGCAGAAATGAACCTGGGAGTCCTGGTGGACACCAAGTTGAACTAAAGCAGCAGTATGCCCTTGCAACAAAGAAGGCTACTGGTATCCTGAGCTGCCATTAGATGGTATTGCCAGCATGTTGAAAAAGGCGATATTTGCCTTATACTTAGCACTAGTAAGGATGGAATACTGAGAGTACTGCGGTCCTCAGTACAAGAGGGACATGGACAGGCTGGAGGGAGTCCAACAGAGGACTGTGAACATGATGAAGGGACTGGGGCAACTCTCGTGTGAGAAGAGGCTGAGAATTGGGACTGTTTAACCTGGAGAAGAGAAGGCTAAAGGGAGATCTTAATAATGCCTATAAATGTCTGAAGAAGGGTGTAAAAAAGACTGATCCAGGTTCTTTTCAGTGGTGTCCAGTGGCAGGGCTAGAGGAGTGGGCATAAACCAAAACACAAGAGGGTCCCTCTGAACATCAGGAAACAATTTTTCATGGTGAGGATCACTGAAAACTGCAATTAGTTGCCTAGGGAGATTGTGGAGATATTTAGAAGCCATCTGATTTTTCTGTGCAACCTGCTTAAGCAGGGAAGTTGAACTATCTGACCTCCAGAAGTCCCCTCCAACCTCAGCCATTCTGCAGTTCTGTGATTCTATACTTTTATATTGTTCTCTTGATGTAGAGATCATCAAACATCTGAAGATGAGTCTCCAGAGACATAATTTATCCAAATTTGTGATAGATACACACACACATGTGCCTCTGCATGTATACTCACATACTTGTGCTGGCCATCTTATGAACTAAAATGTTAACATAGATGGGGAATTGTTTAGTGATACAGTTGAAATTTCACCAATAAAACGGGCCATATGGTCATTAATTTCAATGACCAAAATACTATGTTCTGTTAGGAGATTTAATTAATATTACTGTTATGCATATAAGAATAAAAGAGGAGAATTAAAACTGAGAACTCAAAGCTAAAACTGAAAATTTGATTTCTGGCTTAACTGGTGGCTTGCTCTGTGACCTGAGGTAAGCTGTTTGAATAATCCGTGCTTTCATTTTCTAATACGTAGAACCCAGCTAATAAAACATACCTACTTTACAGAGGTGTTGTGAGTTTCAGTTAATGCTCATAAAGTGCTCCAAATTCTAAACATAAAAAGATAATAGCAATAGGAGTAATTATTATTGTTATGTAATTATACTACAAGCTAACTTAGCTCTTTGACATTAGTCTCCATTTATCAGAGTTATAACTCACTCCTGCACTCCTGACTACTTCTCATGCATTTTTATTTCCTTGATACACTTAAGATACACATCTCATTGGTATATAACCATGCTGAATTATAAATCTATATGCACTGCGTATTCATAACATAAGAGGTATTTTTTAAATTACTGAAAATAATTCTTGCCCATTGGTTGTAGTGACTTTACACTTGACTAATGCTGCATTTCTGTCTGTTTTTAAAAGTATTGTAATTAATTAAATTATTCCCTTGGGTTTTTTTAAGTAGGGCTCAAAGGGTTGCATCATGTAACATTATTGCCCTTTGCTGAAGTTTATGAAAATCATAACGTGGACCTGCTTTGGTAACTGCATTATTGCATATCAAACATTAGGACAAATACAGTATTTCTCTTTGAATAATGAAACTTATTTACTGCTCAAAATGTCTAATATATTAGCATTATTGTATCTGAAGCAGAGAAATTTTATTAGCAGGTCTGTGGCACAAAATTTGCTTAAATGACTGTATCGCTTTCCTAGTAAACAAACAGATTTTGTAATCCCAAGAGAATTTTAAAGGGAAAAGCTATGTAAACTACTGCTAACAATAGGGGATGTGGTGCCAACTGACTGAATGCTGTTGTCTTATGTATCAGAGTTCATCTTTAATGGCTGGTAACACGGATCCCTCCATCATGTGTAAATCAAATCTGCCAAATTATTTTCACTTTCATTTGTCCTTTTTTGTTTTAAATTATTTTTATTTTTTTTTTTTTTTTTCCTCTAATGCCTTCCTATTGTTTGCAAAGTTGCCTGACATTCTGAGAAAGCTGAGAAACAATGAAATAATGAAAACATTATTCTGATCTTTTAATATTGTTTCAGAGACTTGACTTTACTGGTATGGGTGAATGTGAATACAGAAATATAATTCAAATATATTTCAAATAATATTTATGAAATTATGAATTAATGTTGATTATAATATTAATTCTTTGACATTATATTCTGTAAAGCATGATTAATTATTATAGATGTTATTTGGGTAATAGAAATTATAATGAAAGTGAATATATAAATAAAATATTTGATTATAAGATCTAAGCCAATTTTAATTGTTCTGCTATGTGTGTGGCTATCATATGGTGTATAATGGTCAAAATAAATTATTACTAGATTGTATGGACAAGTGGGTGATGGTCAAGTAATTGCTGCAGAAACTGACACAGATGCTTAAGATGTTCCTGCTTTTAGCTGTATTTATAACAACTCTCTGTCCTCCCATCTCTTGGACCATGGGACAAATTATTCAGTTAATCACAGATGCAGTTTGTGGGGCTTTGCTTTAAAGCACATCATAGTGCCTTCATGAAGTGCCTACTGCGCATTGATGTTGAAGAGGAATATTGTCTATACATTACTTCTGTTGTGAGGAAGAGGTCTCTAATGAGGAAGTTGTTAGAGTGGAAAATAGAAAAATAGACAGCCATAGAGGTTTTTTACAATTGTTTGACCAAAGCAACAGTTCAAACACTCTTGATTTAAAACAAAAAATCTAAGTTTTTGCTTAGGTACAGCAGCATGTTTAGATAATTGTATCTAGAAGTTTAGGTATCTAGAAATATATTTACATGGTGAAGATTGGATTCTGAGGTGGATATTTTCAGAGTGAAGTGCCTTTTTCCAGTTTAGATTTATTATTACAATATTTCCCTTCTAGGAGTGTGTTTCTTCATCAAAGAAGTGCCATTCTGCATACATGTTGAACATAACATGTTGCTTAATAGTGAGTAAAAGGAGAAAGGCATATTCTTAGATACAATTAAGCACTATTTCTGTCACAAACAAACATTATACCATGTGCTTTTGTTAATACCTAATTTTCTTCTTTTCCATTTATTAATTTTATGTGTTTAAACAAAAGGAATACTTTCATGCAAATGTCTATAATTTCATTAATGTTGCCAATTTTATTTGGAATTGATGTTTTGCAACCATATTAACCTGAAGCAAAGAAGTTATGGCCCTAGCTAGCCTAATTTAATTGATGTCACAACTGAACAAGAGTGATCCATTGCCAGCAACACTAATGTTTTAATGAACATAGTTACATATTGAGGTAAAGGGTATGTTCATGTCATGCAGAATGTTTAATCTAGGAGTTAAAGTTTCTACTCAGAAAGTAAGATTTTTTAATTAATGACAATTTTTGATCTTCAGCAGGCTTCCTTTCTACTTACAGAATCAATGAAACATTTTAATGTTTCCTAGTTATATAGTATATTCCAAGTGAGATTTTAGATGAGAATTTTTAGTATAGATGTAAAAATAGACTGTGGATGCTCTGAGACAGAAGAAAGTTTGATTAAGGTCTTCGAGACTCTTTAAAACATGGCAGAAATTTTCTTCTCAGTAGAAGTTTTACCTCAAATTGAAATGGAGGCAGGTTTCTGTCACTTAATTCTCAATATTTCTTTGCACTTTATCAAGACTGAGATTAATTGGAAAAAAACTTATTTTTTTAAAGTCAGGCATCGAATTTATGGTTTTGCTTTTTCTTCTAGCCTGGAAAACAATCTTTAGTAATCATGTTTCTCCATTGGCTTTTCTGGTAAAGTTTTAAACCACTCACTAATCATTGTGTGTCTTTTTATTAAAAGACTTGACCTTCCTAAAAAAGGAGTGCCTTCCTCCCTTCCTCCCTTCCTCCCTTCCTCCCTTCCTCCCTTCCTTCCTTCCTTCCTTCCTCTTCTTTTTTCCTCTTCTTTTTTCCTCTTCTTTTTTCCTCTTCTTTTTTTTTCTTTCTCTTGCCTTTCAGATTTCTGAAAGTGTTTAGTGGTGTGTTGCATGTGATAAACCAGAACTATTGAGAAAGCCACAAAGTCCCTTTCATTCAATAATAATATAAAGTTATATATATTGGTTATACACCACCCATTGAGGCAAAGTCACTTTGCTGTTGCTAAAGTGTTTTCTGATGCACACTGATTTTTATATTTCATAACAGGGATTTTTTTTTTTATAAGATGTTATTAAACAAGAAATCCAGTTTTGGTAAGAGGCAATAGCCTTTGTACAAAGTAAGGCTGCCAACTTCCTCAGGTTGTGAGAGATACTGAGCTCATGCTCAGGTAATACTGGATTTGAACTCTGCAAAGAAGGCTATAAAAGTCACTCCATTCAAATTTTAAAAAAAGAGAGTTAAGGTAAATAAGAAGGGAAGAAAGAGAGGAGAATGTAGATGGAAGAGAGTATATACAAAGTATGCAAAGTTATTTCACAGCAATGATGGGGAGAGTGTCAAATGAAAAAATAAAGCTTGTAGGATCTTTACGTCTGTTAACGAACTACCATCAGTGGTATAAATGGAAGAGTCACATGTAGGATGATGAAACAGATTGCAAAGTAATGAGTAAAATTATTAGTATAGATAACTGCTAGTTTATCCTACTTTTGGAACACGAATTTGTATAGATAAGTGGTGATTATTAAAATTATAAACTATGTGCTATTTCTGTTTTTCTTTTCTTAATGCTGCTAATTATACAAGCTAGAACTTAAATAGGTTTTCCTGCTTGTTTATTCCTTTGACTACTTTTGTGTAAAATTACATGTTGTCATTAATTGGTTTTACATGTATTTCTCTACTTGGAATTTATGATTCTAAGACAATCTATTTTGGAGGCCCACATCAAGAAGTAAAAAACAGGATAAATTTCTATGTTGGAGAGTAGATAAGAAAGATGTATAAACTCTCCTTTCCTTAAATTTTTTATGTGGCCAACAGAAACTACTGTAAATCTGAAGTTTAAAATATTAAATTTAAATTAATACTACCTTAATTAAATGATTGTGTTATTCTTTAGAGAATGCTTTTGTCCATATTCATGAATAACTTTCTAAAATTCCTTAGCAGAACATCTTATTCTGATCCTGAGAAGTGCTGATCTGCCAAAAATTTTACTGGATTTTGATAATCTAAGTTCATACCAAGACCATGCTCTGTTTTGTTTTGTGGGTTTTTTGGGGGGGTTTTGGTGGTTTTTTTAATGGCAAAATGTGCATCTAAATCACTCATAAAATTTTATAAGTTCAGCTGGAACACAGAAATTTCTTTATAGAGCATTTTTGTCCAGCATTACATGACAGGAACATGTAAATATGTTTGAGTGGAAGAATACCTCTTCTGTTGACTGATGAAGTGTTTTGGTTTCCATGTTAAAGAGAGGATATATGTTAGAATACAGTCTGGACCACCCATTATATATAGATACTGTAATATAATTATTGTTCCTAGAGCAGAATTACAGAAATAGTAGGATCCTGATAGAAAGGAAATAGATTTGGAGTTTCCAAATTATTAATGCCAGATGATTTATATAGGTTGAAAAAAATTAATCACTGATTTCAGTAAAAACTTCTTTAGGGAATTTTCAGATCATCCTGCAGCATGTATGCCTATGAAGGTACTGAGTGTTTTAGAATATTTATTTTACTTGTGATTTCTGTGACATTGCATCATATAATCAAGGAAGTTGCTGATTTTTCTGTTCTAATATTTAATAAAACCTGAAGCATCCAGCAAAAAACGCATGCATTCTTTAAGCAGGAGATTGATTTTGAAGAGAGTAAGAATGCTTGAAATTGTAGTCAATAGTCTTTACTAGCAGGCAATGGCAATTCATTAGTGTTTCTTTGGGGGTTTTGTTGTTTGGATTTTTACTTGCTTATTTGGTTTTCTATGCATGTTGGTTTTATATGGTAACCAAGAACCACTGAGATTAATTGAGTGTATTTTTGTCATTTGTAGAATTGATTAAATTCCAGTGAAAATTCCTATATATCGTTAATTTAGGTTATAATTTCAAGTCAGAAGGGAAAAATGGAAATACTTAATAGTTATCTGGAATCTCTGTGAAATGTTGTTAGACATTTTCAAATATTTTTATTGAACTTTTAAATGAGTTCAGAATTCAGGAATTGTTGTCCAGTTCTTATTTTTTGTTCTAGATATTGTAGAATTACTACTCTTTCACCCGTTGCATTCAAAGGGAGTTATATTGTGAAGTCTGACACAAAAAACTCAGAGACTAACCTTATAACTTTGGAGCCAAGGGCAGGAGGGGACAGTTAAGGAGACGATTATAGAACACGTTCTAACCTGTCAGTGAGACAAAGCTCAACTCAATTGCTTCACACAGTATGAGTGGATGCGTTTTCAAATATAGATGTTTTCTTACCCTCAGTCAGAAAGTGTCAGTGTGCAAGACTGAACAGTGAATTAATCATAGAATTATAGAATCACAGATTAATTTGGGGTGGAAGGGGCCTTAAAGATCATCTAGCTCCACACCCTCTGGCATGGGCAGGGACGCCTCCCACCAGATCAGGCTGCTCAAGGCCCCATCCAGCCTGGCCTTGGACACCTCCAGGGATGGGGCATCCACAACTTCCCTGGGTAACCTGTTCCAGTGCCTCACCATTCTCACGGTGAAGGAATTCTTCCTTATGTCTAGCCTAAATCTGCCCCTCTCCATATCAAGTTTCTCATGAAACTGAAGAAATCAATGTTGGAAACATTTCAGTTATTGAGTGGTGCTTATGGTGAAGAGTTCGGGTCTCACGCACACATTTTTCAATGGTACAAATTATTTTTGGAAGGCAGAGAAGATAAGAAAGACAATAATTGCCCAGGCCACCCACACACTCGAAAACACAGAAAGTGGATGTTCTAGTAGTAGCTGAGAGAGTTAATTTGGACAGGGAAAGAGATTGGTTCATTCTAACAGAAGAATTGGATATGAAAAAGAAATTGCTCAAAAATGGTTCCAAAAATGCTGTCAGATGAACAAAAAGAACATCACAAGGAATAGTGTTTGGACATTTTGCAACACATTAAGGATGAACCAGATTTGTTGAATTTGCCAATTATTTGTGAATGAAAGTTGGATATTTATGCATGATCCAGAAACCAAGTGGCAATCAATACAAGCATGCAGGAGGCATTTGAAGTTCAAGACTGTGTTGATTGTTTTCTTCAATAGCCCAGTTATTGTGATGGTAGAGTTGGTTCCCAGTAGCTGGATGTTAAATCAGCAGTATTACATCAAATCTTAATGAAATTGTGCGAATGCATGAGAAAGAAATTACTAAAATTGTGGAGGAACAGGTGGATTTTGCATTGAAACAGTTTTTAGCCTCCAACACTCTGTCTGTGAAGCAGTTCTTAGCTAATATCAACATCATTACGCTGGAGCACCCACCCTGTTTGCAAGAACATCTCTCCCTGTGATTTCTACCTCTTCCCAGAGATCAATTCAGTACTTAAAGGAATCCATTTTTTATTAGTAGAAAATGTGAAAGTAAAAATGACAAGAATCCTCAACAGCCTCCCAGACAATTATCTGCAGAATTGCTTTGAATGTTGACTGCATTGTATGCAGCTGTGTGTCAATCTGTTGACTGAGAAGGAAAATATTTGGAAGGTGATCATGCCTGATTTTCTCAAATTGTTAAATAAAGAGTTATGGGCACTGTCTTGGGTTTTTTTGTTTGGTTTTTTTTTTTTTTTCCATGTTGGAATGTGTATGTTTTCCTAATGCGGCCAGCCCCTCTTCCAAGTTGCTGCTCTCAGACTTTTGGAACTTCTTTCAAAACTTCGCTGTCAATAATGTGCAGATCATTTCAGGAGCAGCATCTTGGTACAACATACTTCACTCTCCAGTAGTGATATTTGTTATGCAAATTTCAAAGGACAAGAAAATTATTATAAATGTTTGAGATAGTTCTCTGAAGATAGGAAGGGAGCAATTGTATTAAATGTTATATTTTCCATTATCACTGTTCTTAATATGACAGCACAATAAAATACTGTTGACATTTGTATGGTACCATATAATGTATCTAACAACCGGCCTGCATCTTCTCTTGTAAGAAGACATGAATTAAGTATGTTTACAGTTGGCAGCAACCCATTTCAGTGCTAGGATACAGCCCTAGAACTATGTGCTTCTCCTCAGCCCTTTCATTTCTGCCTTTTAAAGGCCATGATGATGTTCTCACAATTAGGAACACATTAGAAGAAAATCATAAGCCTTTGTCTTCTGACAAGATAAGAGAATTAATGACCATTTAAAAAGCCTGTGTGTTTTGTCCAAATAAATTATTTATATTTCAGTTTTCATAATGCCTTTTGTTAGTTTCTGTGCAAGAGAATAGCATTCAAAATATGGATAGTAACACTTTTAAAAATTGCTATTAAAGTATATATTTGAGATAAGAGAAATCACCCATTTTTGTTCTTCCTTTTTTGTAGCATTTCTCTAGTAATTGAAGCCCAAAAGAAAATAAACAAAAGAATAGTAGGCAAATGTCTTAAATTTTACACTGGTCTTCTTGTACCTTGTGTTGCACCATTGTGTTGGCTCGAATGTGAAATGTGAATCTTTTACACTAAAACAACCTTAGTTAATTAATCTGAAAAAAATCCACTAAAATTGTATTCAAATATGGTTCCATTACTGTAAAAAATTGGGATGAAATTATGATATGGTGACTGATGAAAATGTTTGCCACTGTAGTCATGCCATGGAGAGACAGGTGTAATCTGTGTCAGAAAAACAGGAAAAAGTTTATTGAAAATAATACCACACCCTCTGGGTGAGTTTGGATTACTTTTGCTGTACACAAACAGCCTGCAAGCAGGGTATGCTCCAATTAAAAGCAGAAAGCAATAATTTATTTGCTAAGACACAAAGGATGTAGCTACAATTAGTGATCTATTAGGCTAACCACAATTATGCTTCTTCAGCTTTGATGAGGCTCTTTTGATGAATCCTCACTGGATGGATGGGGAAGGGTCACCTGCTGCTGCTGTTTGGAACAATATGATGTGTAATATTCCTGAATTGCCACGTTCCAGCTATGAACTTGCCATGTTCCAGCTATGATCTTCCCCTTAGATTTTTATACTTTTTTTTTCAGATCCTTGTATTTTTTCTTGAAACTTTGAACTGCTGACAGTCCTTTTCTCCTCTATTTTAACTCTGCAGTTTTACCTTTCATGTCTTGCATGGCTTTAGGCTATGTGCTTTGTCATAACTATTTCTTGTAACACTGTTGGTTTCTAAAAAGTCCTAGTTCATGCTATGCACCTGTGCTGTGCCAAAACTAGTGTGTGATCACAGAAAACTGAGTCCCTCTGGAGAGAGCTAGAGGAGGATTTCTTTGCTAGAGGTATTTAGGGGCTGATCCATAGCTCAAGCCTGAAGTGGTCTTGGATCAATTAAGAAAGTAACTAAGATAGTGTTACTGTTGTACTAAGGAGACCTAAAATTTCCTCTTAAGTCTCTAGACACTCATTCCTGAGAACTTTTAGCAATTATTCTTCTTAATTGCATTTTAACTTAATAATAGTGATTTTATTTTGATAGGTGCTTAATAGATAATGCTGCTTATTCAAAGATGATGTAATGCATATCTTTTGTAAAAATGTACATTTTGCCACTCCTTTGATCAACAAAAAAGGTGCCCTTCTTGTTGCAAGATATAACTGAATTTATAGATCCACAATAACATAATTTGTAGATTCAACAGACATTTTAGATTCTTGAAGAGTCAGAAAGAAAGAGCATAGACAGAAGCTGAGGTTGTAGTAAAAATGGATTGATATATTCATAAACAAAGGTTTGCAATAGATTTTGGCTAGGTTAAAACATAAGGATGCTGGTTTACTAATTTCCAGAGCAGTATAACAGGTGCAGTAGTGGAGTTCCCAAATGGATCAGTCTTTTCCTTGTCTTTAATTTTTAACTCTATATGTTTACAGGAGTGTTTCTTCAAAATTTCTTATGATATCCTTCTTATCTTTCTCAACTCTGAAACAGTACCAGAAACTGAAAGAATAGCTTGATGCAGGCAGAGGATTGGGATATTAAAAACACAATTTATAGGAGGATATAAAACTTTTTCAGTGTCTCATCCAGCCATGACATGCTTGTCACAGTGTAATGCACTTTCTTCTAATGTGCTGATCTCAGTGTGTCTGTGTGAAAAAAAAAAAAAAAAAGGCTTTAAACTGCACTTTTGGAATCCATCCAACAATATTTTCCCTTAAGCTTGTAACAAACAGCTGTCAGGACTCCATGAGTACATGTACATGTACATGTACATGTACAGTAGTGTGTACCTCTCATGAACATTGCATTGATAATGTGCTTGGTCAGCTGTTTCACAGAGGACTGATCCAAAGATATACAGAGAAGAAACAAGGTCTTCAAAGACATTATTGCACTTTCTGCCAAATAAAGAGCAAAACCAGAAAAATGTCTTTGTTTTATGCTTAATTCATATTCATAAGCATATGCTCATTCACCTGCACATTTGTGGAAGTAGAGTATGTTGTAGGTATTAATGGTTTCACTTGTCTTTTCTTTTAATACATTGAGAACTCTGTTTACAAGTTCAGGGCATTGTCCCTCTCTTATAAACATATGACAGGAGAAGCACAGCCTCATGACTTATGTCTTAGGTGCATATTTCTAAGAAGTTTAAAGTTGTCAAATCTGCTTTTAAAACATAAAATAAAAATTACACCAGTATCCACGGTATTTGAATTTTCATCCATAAAAAATTGGTTAAATGAGTGTAGTGAGTATGGGGGTAGAAACAGGAAGCAAAAGTGCTCTAGAAAGTGCCATAGATTTAATTGACTGACCTGAACAATATCAACTATCACATTTGTACTGGAAAGAAATAAGTGGTGCATTGACTTTTTTTCCTAACATTATTAGCTTGTACGAAAAGAAACAGGGTTAGACATTGGATGATGAAACTTTAAACAGAATTAAAATTCCCCTGCTAGTGGCATATGTGATTCAGCAGGTGGTGCTCTTCCCTCTGCTTATCATTTATGAGTCAAGCATTGGGACTGTGATAGAAAATTTCCTCATATAACTTAAGATCCTAGACATCTGTGATTATTCAGATATTCAGTAAACCATATCACAACAGTAATGAATGTAAAAATTAAGACTACATTTCAGATGAAGCCAAAGCTTACTTTCCCTCCTCCCCTACACTTTTTCCTTTCCCCGAAATGTAAGCATAGACTGGAGCCTGAATATTCTCTTTGCCCTGTGGTCAAAAGCTGTATTAAGCATCTGTCACCTGAGTAACTATGTTGACAAGTTTCTGACTCATTTGCCTGACAGGTTTCTTTACCAAAATTAGTGATATTTCTTATATTGTCTTTATCTGAGGAACAGTCCTTATGTTGCTAACAATTAACAAACACCTCTTCCCCTGACCCCCGAAACAGAGTACAGAGGGCAGAAAACTAGAAACTGTCACAACTGTCACAGCTGTGGATAACAAATGGTGCCGATGAAACAGTCTTATGTGAATTTTTCAAGTGTTCACTCTTCTCTTCAGCCATACAACATTTTCCCAGCACTAGCTCCTCAGGCACACACTCAAGAACTGAAAGGAAGGAAGGGACACTGCTGGAGTTTCAGCTACTCCTGTAGTGTTATTACAGTTCTTTTTAATTCCAGATGATGGTCTGTTCTATTAAATATTTGTTTCATTTGTCAGTTCTTAGACACCTCAACTTTTTCTTGGTCTAATGCATAGAACACCATGGCTGTTTCATGTAGTTGAGAAGAGAGCACGTCAGAAGACAAGACACAGTACAAAACCACTCATGGGGAATCTATGCATTCCTGTTGATGCTCTTTTGACCACAATACAGAAACACCTGTCAGCTCTGCTTGGCATCTGTAGTCCCAAGAAGAGTGATGTTTCACTGCAAACTCACAATTTGGAAGTGTCAAACAGGTATCATTGAATTAAACTATCTACAAGAATCTTGAGTGTAGTCAGATCTCTTTTGACCTTACCAAGCTGTGTATTGACATATAACATTGACTCAAGTTATTCTATGGCAAAGTGTAACTTTAAATACAAACACTCAGCAGAATTAAGTAAGTTAATAATAACCCATTTTCATGTCTTTTCCACTTCTGCTTCAGAGTGCCATTGTGAAAAGAGAAACTGCTTCTGCATCAGCTAGAAGTGAATAAGACTTCATGGTGTGTCTCTCACTACAATGCAAACTTTTGTGTGTAAAACCATATTGCCTGTAGCATATGAACATTATAGTAATAAGTTTATATGAACATTGTTGCAGGAAGACTGAAAGCATTTTGAAGTGAGATATGAGACTCTAGTTTAAAATTTGATTCAAGTAAAGCACAATGAATATAAGTTGCTGAGATGCTTTAACATTAAATGATATCTGTTTGTGTACAATGTTCATCATAAAAATATGAGCTCTTGCCAGATAATCATTATAAATTTAATTTTTGGTGTGTTGGAACACTCTGCTGTATTGTTGATATTCATACAGCTGTTGACAGTTTTGAGTTTTTACTAATTACTGCATATTTCTACTTCTTGCCATAAAGTGCTTTTGTTTTTAATCTGCATAAGGCATTATCATGTTTAGTGTTTCTTTTATTAGAGACTAAATATCTAAAAGCAGATGAAAAGGTAAGTCATTTTTTAAGATTATTCTATGCTTTTCTTTTTTATAGTATGTGTTATCAATAATGCCCTACAGGGAAATAATTAAAGACATTTTTTATAAAACTCTGATTCAGAAAGAAAGCATGACAGACATAGATTACTGCTAATTGAATTTAATGAGCTTCTTAGCATCATGAAAGTGAGTCTTTGAAATAGAAGCTATTCAATTTAGATCAATTGGATTATAATTAAATAATTTCACTTTCACTGGAGAAGCAAGTTTAAACTTAATTAGAACTTTTTACATAAAGGTGATTCCATATATCTTTGCATCTATAGAGATATACATGTTTGAAATACTTGTATTAATTAAAGTTCAGTCTTGAAACATAAATACGTCAGCATTTTCTCTAGGGAAATTTTAGTAGTGATATACTTCA
The DNA here is from genome assembly GCA_013389865.1 of Piaya cayana. Taxonomy (NCBI): domain Eukaryota; kingdom Metazoa; phylum Chordata; class Aves; order Cuculiformes; family Coccyzidae; genus Piaya; species Piaya cayana. The sequence continues at coordinate 203,867 of WAAB01014831.1, read as the reverse complement.
TGGTTTTGAGATATGATGAGATATTTTCTTCAAAATATCTTTATGACCACAGTTTTAACAGACTGATACCTAACTGAATGATATTTTGACTTTAGCACAGCTGAAAAAGAAGTAGCTTCCATCTGCATTGTTAAAGTTACAGAAAAATTGTGAGTCTTTGTTACATTAGCCAATTTAAGCAAAGTTGCACTTGAACTTGCTTTCACTGCTGTTATTCTTTTGCACTCCTTCTGATCTCACTGAAATCCTCAATAAAATTTTGAACCACAGTCTCATATTCACTTGGCAGTGGGTAAGATATTGTCCACATTTTAAATAATTAATATAGGTGATTTGTCAGTTGAACTAACACTGATAAAATACATATGTTGGTATCAGTCTTCTTCCCTTTGGTTTCAAAATTGATATAATCAGTTTCTTTTCCTTGATATGATATGATATCCAAATTTTTGCAATATTTTTTCTTCTATTTTTGGAGTATGAAGTGCCTAATAGAAGTTATTTGACTAACTTTGATTTCAATTGAGACACAATTTTTTTTTTCTTTTCACAAGATGACTGCAGATTTAGGTTCCAAGAATCTTAGGTGCCTCCCTTCAGTACAAGAACTTGCCTCTCCTCTTTCCATGGGTTCAAGTTGTCCTTATTTTCTCTGAAATCTAGGTGTTTATAAACCCTGCAGAAGAGGCCATAGATGACTCAATCCTGTAGACATCATCCTGTAAAACTGAGAAGTCTTTTACCTTTAACAATAGTCTCTCCAAGTGGGTTGAGATGGGAAAGAACATGTAGTACAGCTACTTATACTGTTTCTGCTCTGTGGGTGAGGAGAAAACTTAAGTCTCCAGAGCTGTCAGTCCAACATGAAAATCAGATATTTTTATAATCATTATTTTAGCTCTGTGAGTCATTCTGTGATACATAAAGATATGTGCAATAAATAGGTAATGACTTATCACTACCCAAGTGTGATACTGGAGATACACTTATTGTGCTTTTTTCTCTCTGTGTCATTTTGTAGTGATATGTAAAATAAATGATTCAAGTTTGGGTAATAACACTTTAAATTCTGCTCATTATCTTTGTATTAAAAAAACCACACCATAGAGCATATGATTGTCATTTCAGACACATACACTTATGTATGTGTCTCTTCAATCAGTTCCACTAGCCATATCTGATCCTATACCTGAAAACAAGCCCTTCCAGAGAACTAGTAAACCAAATGCTGTATGGAACCAGAAGTACTTCCGAAGACCCTGACACTGCATCCAGCTCTGGAGCCCTTCGTACATTAAAGACCTGGCCCTGTTGGAGCTCATGTAAAGGAGAGTCACAAAAATGATCAGAGGGATTGACACCTCCTCAGTGAAGAAAGGCTGAGAGATTTGGGGTTGTTCATCTGGAGGTAATGGCTCTAAACCGAAAGAGATTTAGATTAGAGATAGGGAAAAAATCCTTTACTATGAGGATGGTGACGTCCTGAAGCAGGCTATCCAGAGAACTTGTGAATAACAGGTGTCTGGAAGTACTCAAGCCCAAGTTGGTTGTGTCTTTGAGTAACTTGATCTTCTCATGTCAGGTGGATTTGATTAGATAATTCCTTCCAACCCAAACCATTCTGTGATTCTTTGATTTTATGTTTCCATGATGGTCTGTACACTGGAGTTTCTCCTATTTCCTTTAACCAGGTTCCTGCCAAATAAGTTAAAATAAAATATTTGGCAGTTGACATCCTTTTTGTTCCCCAGTTTTTATTACCTTTTTCTTTAGGAGGAAAAACAAATATGCAGTTATGTTTTTTCATTTGGATATCAAGAATTCTTATCTATAAGTTCTGCTGGTTTTATCCAGATAAGGTTATGATATATGAACAACACATTTTAATATTACCTTTAATCTCTATATTTGCAAAGAGATATTTTTTGTTACAGCTGTTTGTGTATATTTTCCTTTTTATGTTAAAATAACTGGAAACGGTGGTCTTATAATACAGCTGTTGCCAGAGTGTTGCCCCAGTGTACTGTTGAATAGGTGCATTTTCATTTGACCTGGGGTATTTGTTTGTCTAATAGGGTTATTATCTTACTACCACCAGCCTCATTTATTTAGGAAAAAAGGACTAAAGAAAGACAAATTAAGATCCTTAGTATAAAACAATGAAAGACTTGAAATATACATTTGAACTTTTCCTCCTTATCTCAAGGAGCAGAAGAGTTGTATCTTATCAGAGCCATAAACTGTATGTTTTTCATAGTACTGCAAAAGGTATTTGATTTTAAAGCAGAACTTAGTTACAAATGGACATGGCCTCTTCTCTTCAGCATCCTCCTGGTTAACTGCTCAGCAAAACTGCAGAGACATTTAAAAAAAATCTTGGATACCTTTTTAAAACCATAGTAAAAATATCACTATTTTATATATATATATATATATATATATATAAATATATATATATAAAGTAAACATTTAAAATTACATTTTATATTTCTTATCTTTGTCATATACATTGTTCTCTAATACAAGTTTTATTGGAAAGTCTTCTGCATATGGGTGGATTTGATGGGTGGATGTATTTGTATTTGATAATAATGAGATAACTAGTGGAAGGCCAGTACATACTCCTCAGATGTACTATTTGTTTCTTTGGAGATCTGCCCAGTCTTCACTGCCTTGTTTATGTGTTCATCCTGGCATATATTCTGCACAATAACTGATCTGGTAAGAAAACATAAGCTGAAAATAATTTAGCGAATAGTTAATTAATTTATTCAGTAATGTGTTGGTTAAATTGTTCAAATTATCAGGCTGTATAGTTCAACTGTGTCTGTAAATTTTCCAGACTTTTTGTGACGGATGGTGAGATTCCATCCATCCATCTCTTTTAAACTTGAGTTTTGGCTATCTAGGTCATGGTCTGACTGGAAGTCCAATGAAGCAATACGCATATTAATAATAATTGCATATTACTAAATTTACTACTCATATCGACTATAAAAAGGCACAGAATATGCTGATACACATTGTCAGTTCAAGTTAACTGGAATGAGTAAGAGAAAGACACCTAGATATTGCTGTAGACAGACAATAAAAGTATAGAAAAGGTTGATGTGCAGCAGAGCAGTGAAAGCAAATAGAGTGCTAGCACATGTAAGAATAATGAAATACATTGAGAACACCATGCAATTATACAAATCACCAGTGATGTTTCCTTTGGGTACTGGATTCAGATAGGGATAGGCATTGCTTTTGCAAAATCTATAAAGTGAAGTCCTGAGATGGAATGTGACATATGTCTGTTGTGAGGAAAGGAAATGGCAGCTTTGTTTCTATCTGTACATTGTCTCTGAGAAATTACTAATATGGCCATCATAATCTGATCTGACCAGAAATATTTAGTTGGATCATTAAATGCTTTCTTTCTCTTCTCCCAGGTGACAAGGGACAGGGTGAGAGGGAATGACCTCAAACTCCTCCAGGGGAGGTTTAGGCTTGTAATGGTTTGATTTTTAGACCAGCCAGGTTGTAGCTGAGAAAGAACTACATCTCCCAGTATTCCATGCAATTTTCTACGTAAATCAGGGTATAAATCAGGAGATCAGACATTCTTCTGCCCTCTCTTCTGTTCCGATGGCCCTGTGAGAAAGTTTCCTGCTGTTGGTCTGCTGGTGTGGAGGAGTGGGGCCTTGTGGACTTTGAACAGTGCAGAGTACTGGGGGTTGCTTAATGGAGTCCTGCTATCAAAGGAGAGTAGTGATTTTCTCTTGTTAGTTTTTATAGATCTGTTTTGGATTCTTATTTCCCTTTGGGGCAGGGGAAGGTTTCTCGGTGTCTCTTATTCTCTGTACATGGTATTCTAGTTGAATATAAGTGTTAATACATGTGTGTATAATTGTACAGCTTGGGTCTGCTCATTTTCAGCATTTCAGTCTGTTCTTTCTTCTCTCTTTCCCTCGGGTTTATACACAGGGTGGGGGGGGAGGAGGTAAGACTGCACTACTGTGCAGTTTTGGGTGTTTGGCAGGGGGGTCTCACCCAACCTATCACAAGGCTGGACATTAGGAAAAAAAATTTCACAGAAAGGGTCATTGGGCACTGGAACAGGCTGACCAGGGAGGTGGTTCAGTCACCTTTCCTGGAGGTGTTAAAGGTGCGGGTGGATGAGGTGCTGAGGGGCACGATTTAGCAGTTAATAGGAATGGTTGGACACTATGATCAGATGGGTCTTTTCCAGCCTGGTGATTCTATGATTCCATGATTTATATTTCAGTGTACATAAATTACCAGTAACTCTAAGCATTGTTTTGCTTTTGAAGGGGAAATGAGTATCAGAAAGAGCTTTGATTTTCAAAGCAAATACTTTATTTTAAGGGTAGTCCTATAAGCATCATAATGGAACATAAAGAGATTTTTGTGAAATGTGTTTCATTACTCACTAATTCTCAAACAGAAGAAATGCATATTTCTGGAAATTACTCATGAAGCATAAGTATCAGCATGGTCTGTCAAGATAAGCCCTACCTCATGTGAGAACATAACTGATCAAAGATTAAAATGAAGTAAAAGTCTGATTTTATTCTTCTTGTAATACTCTTTATTGACACCAGTTCTCCCTCCTGTAAGACCATCACATCATGTATTCCCTGAAGAGTAGAAAATTCACCATTTCACTGTTCAGAAGTTGTCATCTGTTTTTATGGTTAAATGCGTTAGGGTATGCACATTTGATATTATGATGCCCTTTGCGTTAAAAGTTCTATGTATATCTCCACCTTTAGGAGCCAATATATTTATAGTCTCTAATCATATCTTCTCTTGACCTTCATTTTGCTAGGGTAAACGAGATAAGCACTTTCTAATTCATCTTTAAAAACTGGATTCTCATGATGATGATCCTGTTATCTTCTACAGCTTGAATTAATTTTCTTTGCACATGGCTTATCATCTGCTGAAATCCACATATTCACATGAGGTTTTGTAGATTTGCATTAAAACTAGAATCACACTACCTGTTATGATATGTCTACATTGTCTTGATTATGCAGTAAATGTTTAGTAGTATTAAACTTTTCGTCTCAGGTCTTCCATATGCAGTTTTACAAGAGTGAAATATCTAACTTAAGTCCTTTTTAGTCAGTGAGTGAAAGACCTTGGGTGTATCATTAAATGTCATCCTATTTCTTTTCTACATTTTTAGGTACTTGAGCAAAGACAGATAAAATATACGGACTGTGTACACATGGGAAAAACACAAGTGTTTTCTCATTCTAAATATCTGTCAGCTGAGGCATGAATAATATACCTTCTGCCAAACTACACTACACAGTTACATTTTCCATGTATCTGCATCTTGGATTATTGGTTCCTTCTGAATTTTCTCTGAAAATTCTCAGGTCTTCAGCTGTTGGGAACATTGTTCGCACTTCTTTTGACTAACTTTGGTATTTACTCACCTCAAAACAAACATATCTGCCTGCATAATAGTATATATGAAGACCTTTGATCCTTCTTCCTATTTTTACCTTCTTTGTTTTCAGAAGCTTGGATTTTCCTATATTAAAGTAAGAAATCAAAAGAAATATCACAAAAGAAAGCTGTTGTCTTCCAGCTGAATCTTCTTGAATTCCTCTAAAAACTGAAATAAGGAGGTAGAATCATCTGTTTCTTGGCATCAAAATGTAATGCTCCCTCTACGGATATCCAGACTGCAGAGTCCAGTCATTTTACCATTGAATATCCCTAACATCTACAGTCCTGATTAATGGACTCCATGGAAAGGAGCAAAGTGTAGTGGAAGTTTTTATCTGTCTACAGAGCTGTCTTGGTTTCCACTGTTGTTAACAACTCTCCATACATGATATAAAGAGGTATCACTAAAGCATTTACTATTATGACTGTGAAAAATAGGCTGCTTTTATTTTCTTTCAGAGGTGTTTTATTTTAATACAGTTGATATAGTTTCTAATGCCCTACCAAGATTGAGTTTAAGGCTACTTTAAGTTTACTTGAACATAAAAAAGTAGTCTGTCATTTATTCTATCTACCCTCTAGGTATATTTGTAATAATTTTTATCTTTATTGCTTTAAATCTATTAAACTGCATCTATTGCAGTGATTTAGTCTTCTGTTTTCTTCTTCTGCAATATATGTATTTAGAAATGTCATGTGCAACTGACGTATTGGCAGTTATATAATACTCATGGGACCTTATGATATTTACAAAGAAAAATTGGGACCATAAGTCCACTGTGGATTTGCTGACTTCATCTGAGTTTAATTAAGAGATGAAGAGAGACGTCATAACATTAATTATTACAATAAACTGTAGTACCATTTGACAAGGTAGAAACATTTTTCCAATGAATGAAATGCTTTCATATTATCTGTGGCCAGAAGGGCAAAGAAACTGCTGTGATCACAAGTGAGGTACCATTCTTGATCTGTGACCATCAGGATGTGTATATGACTGAAGGCAGATGATTGTGTAAAGTAGAGAACAGAGGAGACAGGAGAATATTTTCATCAAATCTCCATCTTTTTATCTCTCTGTCTACTTAGGTGCACAGGTCAAACTTCACTGAGATTGTCAACAAAGCTGTTATTCCACTCATTGGTCAATGTGTGTTCATTTTCTGCTGACTGCTTCAGGAATCGATGCACTATATACCAATCTTTCTCTCATGCTCATTTTTCCAAAGGCATTTATGTGTAATCCTCAGTTCATCTGCATCATGAAATCATGGTGGTTAGGAGGCAATAAAGTGTTGAAATAATAATTCACCTGTGGGGAAACTCAGGGATATTTTTCACCTCTCCTATAGGAAACAACTGTAGTAGTTATGGTTGTAATGGTTTCTGTGCTAATTTTTGTTTTATTTTTATTTGTCTGTTAACTTCACTGTTTGGTTGTTTGGTTTTTGTTTTTTTTCTTAAAGCTCTTCATGTTTTTGGTTTGATCCTCTTAGGTGAGTTTCTGTTCATAGATAAAACTGGAAAGAGGAGATGGAAAGAAAAATAAACCAGTAGGTTCTCGGGGAAAAAAAAAGCCAACACTCTTTTCCATCTAACCTAATCTATAGCCTATAGGGATACTGTATTTCTGAAATAAATACTGGTAAGAAAAATACCTTGGGTCTTTCACCAAAAGTGTTTGATGGTATTTTATGATGACAAGTTTCTTTTACATGAAATGAATCTTTGGAGGGTGGGAAATGACCTAAGGTGGTATTTGAGAGTAGTACTTTGATATGGCACTCTGAAATGCAAATTACATGATAAGTAAAACCATACTGAGCATAAGCAGAACCACATGACAACTTTTTGTATAATGCTATGAAAACCTCACATAGAAGACAGGATATACTGTCTCTACCCAGTTAGAGGTTTTGGATCAAAACCTTTTGAGAAATCTGAGGTTTAGGATGATGTATGCTTGATGTATGCTGCGTTTCTTGTAAAAATGACTGTACTAGGAAATATAAAGAACTAGGTTGTTAAACCTGCAAATGAACAATAAGGAACATATTTCTGTAAAAGTTTAGGTTACAGGTTTGGGATATTTTTTGTTGTTTATTTGCTCACTTGCTACTTTTGTTTTTCACTTCCCAACAAAACTTGCAGCAGCTGAGTTTCCTTTTGTGATCCTGTATCCAAGAACTGGACCCACCTTTCTGCTTGGATCTGGATTTATAAGGATGAGGGTGCAGGTTGGTTCTTGGGTGTTTAATATGGGTTAGTGTTTGATAGGAATGGTTGGACTCAATGATCCAGTGAGTCTCTTCCAACCTGGTTATTCTATGATTCTATGATTCTATGATCGAACTAATGATAATAGTGTGATTTCTTTTTACTTCCTCAGGGATAGAAACCTGTCATACATTCAGAAACTGTAGAATGTGGTTCAGCTTATCTTTAGTTCTGAACACACAGTGCTCAAAGGCGAGGGTAATAAAATGGTTTTTACACATCATCCTACTACAAGGCTGTAGTTTCTGTTTCCAAGGTATTTCTAAAATATAATAGCAATTTCTATAAACTCAGTACATTCTGACTGCAGAGTGTTATGTATCTAGATAGCATTTGTGTATATCCATATATTTATGACAACAGGGCATTCTTTTTTATGTGAATTAGGTATGGACTAAGATGTTTAGATGTTTATGAATTCCAAGTGTATACAAATAAACTGTGTAAGTTAGAATGTTCAGTTGTTAAAGAATGAATATGAACTTCATTTTTTAAGCAGCATAAATATAAAATCTTGCTGGTTTAGACACTTTTACTTTAATAAATTCCAATTAAAGGTAAATATTGTCCTGCCCTGATAAATTAAATAATTTTAATTTGTTGATCTCAGTGTGGAAAATAGTTCCTGGTTCTGCATATATAAACAATAATTATGATATGATTTCACTGTGTCCAGAAGGTGTTTTCCCTCTGTGATAAGGAAATTAATTTATATTGCCTTTCCAATGCATAGGAATATGCATCTGTCACAGAGCATATGAATAGCATCTGTCACAGGCTGAATGGAGATGACCCTAGATGATAGGTTGAGATATAAATCTGTTGCTAAACCCAGTAATTACTCACATCTTCAGTACTTTCAGTGTAAGCTCCAGTATAGACATCGGTATTTCAGAATGAGTGTTACATTTTGATTTGATTTAACTAACCTAAAAACACCTTCTATCAACATAATGCAGTGCTAGAGTTAGGAATGTTCACACAGAGGCATAAACCAGCATTAGTCTATACATTGCAATTTCATACAAACTGTGCATATAGAATATCACTTATAAGCTTTATAACCAGTGAAAAGCTCCACTGCAATGTCCTATTTCCGAGTCTGTCTCAAAACCATGGCATCTCAAGCTGTTTCTGTTACATTTAGAACATGATGTGAGAAGGATTTCCTCTGAGGAAACTTTTTGTTCCTGGAAGAGGGCACTCTGAATCAGCTAGTAGTGCTTCTTCCCATTTGTTTCAACCATGTGTCTTCCCCTGCAAGGATGAGGTGGGAGGCTCTCCTGCTGCTACTGTCCTTTGGAAGCAAATACAGTCAAGGCTGTATTTGGATATTCCTATAATTAAATGTAGCAAATTTTACTCTGCCTCACAATATATGTAATTATTTATGCATGTGTAAGACAGGTATAAAATGTTGCTATTCTGATTTGCTTGCAGTGTACACTGGTACACTATTCATTCTTCACAGGTTACAATGACTCCACTAAATACCACACATCAGAGAATGAATTGAAAAAGGGTGGTTAATAGCAGTGAAAGTTAAATATCATTGTGTTGACATTACCTTTTTATTTTGTTAGGAATGGGATAGTAGCCAAAATTTTATACAGGATGGAAAATAAATTATCATTGAGAATGGAGCACTACCCCTTCAACCCCTCAAAAGAAATCAAGTATTTTAAAGCAATGACAGAATAAGCAAAAAGTCTTTGAGTAAAACTGCCTAAAGTTTGGCCAATACCTCACACTACGGTAAAGAAATTACTTATCAACCTCTCTTTAATAAACACTTTTACATAGCTGGAAACCATATGTCTAAAAGCTATATCCATACAAGGCATTTTTTGGTGTGTGTATGAATAATTAAATGCTAAGAAAGAAAAAAAAATCTTAATTTATAACATTTCAAAATATCTTATAATTGAATACTGAGTGAAGTTACTTCAATAATTGTACTAGGAGTCCATGTCAGAATTACAGTATAGGAAACATTCAAATATTTCCCCCTCAGGCAATGAGAAATACGTGTGCACATTTTATGCCACATTCTATAGCTGTAACTATGTCAACAAGTTGTACGATTTATTGGCTTACTAGGAATAATGGAGTGATTTCCAGAAAGATCCGAAGTATAAATCCAACCAGGACTACTACAATGTGGTAATTTGACCTAAGCTATGTAGGAGTCCAAATCTTTTCAGCACTGAGCCACCATAAAACAAGGCAACTATGCTGCACAAGCTGCTAAAAAAGTATGTAATTTATGAAATTCTGCATAACTACATGAGCTTGCAGTATACATTTTGGGTAACAAATACACAGACTAGCATAGTGTTTTGCAAGGGGAAGGAAAATTGAAATAATTCGGTCCTCATCACCACTCATCAGGAATCAAGAATACTGTGGATTTTTTTTCTAATTAGTCCATAAAGTTTGCAATGTGAGGTATTTTGAGCTTGTTATTTACCTGAGACATGATCAAGATTGTGAAAAGATGGGGTTTTTTTTGTAAGTGCAACAGAGTAATGAAAGAGAGCATTTATCCTTACTTGATCACATACTCTTTGCTACAGAAACAGTGGAAAGATGAACTCATCAGATTGAGACATGACATTTATAAAATAGAAAAATATAATGTAGTGATACGACCTGTTACACTACCAGAAAGCAGAGCCCAATGAAAATTAAAAATTAAAGAGTCAAAAAATGAATTTAAAGCTTTGAGATACCAACAGGTTCTTGAAATATAGTAGAATGTGTGCTGTTTTAACAAGAAAATAGTCTGCTGCTGATGGATGAAACACTAGTCTTTTCTTCAGTGGTCATTTTACTATATGAATATTATCAGGAAATAGAACTTTCTGATGTTAGAGGGAGTAAGAGAAACAAACAAACTAAACACTCAATTTACTAACACTTGCTCAAAACATTACAGGTTTTTTTGAAACCTGGCTTCAGGAGAGACCAGAGGGTGTGGGTACAAATTGAAATACAGAAAATTATTATTAATCCCTCAAGGAGGGGGAAGTGGTAGAGCAGCCTAGGTGGACACCTGGCAGCCAGCCAGATTCAACCCAGTAGAAGAGATAAAATAAATTATATGATGAATTACTATTGCCATTATACAGATAGAAAATATAGATTGAAAGATAAAATCTGTATGCTCAATGCCTTTTTATGCACAATGCCTATTGCCATCCTTGGTGACCCAGTTTAAACATATGGCTGAGTTAAATACTGAACATCAGCAAGTCAGAGTCCAAATCTCATTGGTAACCAGTGTGCTCTCCTTTCCCTGTATTATGTCTGCAGCAAAGCCTTTGACACAGTTTCTCATAGCATTCTGCTTAGGAAACTATCAGCCTCTGGCCTGGACAGGCACACACTCTCCTGGGTTGAAAAGTGGTTGGATGGCTGGGCCCAGAGAGTGGTAGTAAATGGTGTTAAATCCAGCTGGAGGTCAGTCACAAGTGGTGTTCTCCAGGCCTCAGTGCTGGGTCCAGCCCTGTTCAATGTCTTCATAAATGACCTGGATGAAGACACTGAGTGTACCCTTAGCAAGTATGCAGATGACACTAAGCTGGGTGGAAGTGTGGATCTGCTGGAGGGTATGGAGGCTCTGCAAAGGGATCTGAA
>WAAB01014831.1:174355-192201 GCA_013389865.1 Piaya cayana | reverse complement strand
AAGTGTTTTACGGAAAGGGTCATTAGGCACTGGAATATGCTGCCCAGGGAGGTGGTTGATTCGCCTTCCCTGGAGGTGTTTAAGTTACGGGTGGACGGGGTCCTGAGGGACATGGTTTAGTGTTTGATAGGAATGGTTGGACTCGATGATCCAGTGGGTCTCTTCCAACCCGGTCATTCTGTGATTCTGTGAAATAACAATAGGAATTGAATTATAATAATGGTTACCAACATAATCAGTGCATATGTGAGTGTGAACTCTGTATTGTGCTTTTAATAACACCAACTTACTTTCAGGAGTTATTTTATTGCTTTAAGCTGGATTATTAGTAGATGCTGTGTTGTATTAAAAGACAGTACAGACTAAGAAGGTTTTTGATTGAAACAATACCTTAATACTTTTAATAGCAAGTGGCAGTTATTCCTGTAATTATAGAATAAAATTCACTATCATCGTGTAAAGAGGGAAAGTATGTGGTTTGGTTTGGAAACTGGAATGCTATGTGATCCATTCCTGTACTGCTGCCAGAGGTAGTTTGTAACATCTTTGTGAAGAGTGAAATACTGTTGGCAGGTTAAATATTATAGGTTCAGTTAAAATTCAGTAAAGTGTTATTGTAAGATAAAACGTACCTCCTTTTCTCCTTTGGCAGAATGGCTCTTGCAGTTTTAATTGTAGCTTTAAACCAAATTCTGATCTTCATGCAGCACAGGAATAAAATCACTCTCTAAAGGGAAGTTCTTGGAATGCTCCTGGTGATTAAGTTTTAGAACAGCAGTAGTCTCTGCAGCTTTCCCTTTGATAATAGGAAGTTAAACTATGGTATAATCTGTGACTGAGAATGTCTCTGATGCATTTTTGCCTCTTGTGTCTGTTTTTGTCACATGATTATTCTCATTTGTTATGGAAGATGAATATATTTATCAGTGATGTAGGTGTATATATAAAGGTGTTTCCCTCACTTTAAAGAATAACCTTTTTTACTATTATATTATAATAATATATTTTATATGAGACTAAGTGAGTATCTATTTCTACTATAATATCCCATACATTTGATGATATATATATCTATTTTTGATATCTGTGCCCAAACTGAAATTCTTTCTGTTAGCAATAAACTATTAGATTCCTCCAATTGTTTTAAATAATGATTATTGCTTTTTCAGATGCAAAGATGTTTTTCCTTCTATACATAGAAAGTAGCAAAACCAGGAAGCTGACAAAAGAATAATTTAATTACAGTTAATTAAAAAACCCATTGGATCACAGTAAGTTAATAGAAGCAGGTTAGTATATATTTGGGGTAGAAAATTACTATTTGGATAAAATGTGACAGATATGATCAAAATATTCCTAGTGTTTCCATGCTTCAGATTATCTAGACGCATAATTTTCAGTTATTCAAAAGTATTATATATAAACTGATGAAATATAATACACAATGGCTGGTGATATGCACTGTTGTAATTTGTGAAATTCAAAGAGAAACTGCAAATATGAAAATATCTCAAATTAAGCTCAGTAAAAGAACATTACTGCATTTTCCTCCTGGGGAGCATTCCCTCAAGTGTAGAATAAATGAGCTTTCTGGAATTCAAATATACAAATATTAACCGTATTTTCTTGTGAAAGTATTTAGGCTTTGGCATGAAGTGGTCAGATAGCATACGTCTGTGGTCTGTTGATTAATTAGGCATCACCATTCTATTTACTACCAGATGGTTTTTTACTTCAAAAGATAAATTACATCTCCAGATATTTGAACAGCTGCATCATATGCAAAATTAATGTAGGTTAACATAGTATACACCTGCCTTAGAATTCGAATGTTCTTCAATGGAATAATGTGATGTAGTTTCAGATGAATAAAATATATGTGACCATTAACGACTGTCACACATTTATAAAACCATAATGGAAGCAGAGTGATAAAAGGTTGTCCTATTGGATAAAAAAAAATGAAATAATTGTTCAGACCTTCAGTTAGCAGGGAAGATGTACATGCGCCAAGGGAATACCTGGCTTTTAATTTATATCAGGAAGTAGCTCTACTGGGTTAGTGACTGTTTCTGCACAAAGAACACCCAGGTTCACAAGTGCTCCTTAGCTTTGTGCATTTAGCATTATTGAAACAACAAAATAACTAGCTACATTTCCATGTATTCAGTTCAGAAAAGGAGGATGTTTTTTCTGTGTCATTGAGTAGTGGTTGTAATGGTGTGCATATCTACAGCATGTAGATATTTTGTCTAGTAAATGTGTAGAAGGCTGTTCTATAGACAATCCACTCTAGTGTCTCAAGGAAAACTTCTTGATTAGTATTATTAATATTATCGTTGATCAAGAGAAGCAGAACTAAATTCTACCTCTAGTCAATACCAGAAGAATTCCTTTCTATTTTCAATGTTTATAAATACTATGTTTTAGATAGTTTACATAAGAAATTTTAATTACTTGTATTTCAGAATTATTTCTATTTTGTACTTAATCATATTTCTAAATATGTTCATAATAAAGCACATAATAACATGATGTTCTTTCAGCATGAGACACAGCACTCCATAAAATATTGTCTTTCTCATTTCCTGACACACAGTGATTGTCAAAAAAACAGATTTTGCATTGGAGATTGTTGACACAGAAATATCCTAAGATATAGCATAACATTTGATAAAATAAATACACTACACTTTGGTGTGAAGGATAATTAATTTTGTCATGAATCACTGAAGACAGGTAAACTAAATACCACTTTCCATCCATTCTTTCATTTTTTAGTATTGTGTGCCTACTATCATCTGCTGTTATCTTCTTTTCAGATATTATTCTTGGCTGTTCATCTGTACCTTTTCATATAGTCACATATGGTTGTATAAGAAAAAAGAGTTTTTAAAGGGATGATTGGTGAGGAAATTTTAGGACAGATCTGAAACTGACTTTTAATTTGGTAACTGTAGGCTCTAAATTGGTAACGGAAGTAAATTACAAGAATTGGATTTCTGAGGACTGATCTAGGTCAGTCTTGCAGTCATTTTTGTTTCTGCTTAACTCATATCCTTGATCTGGATTCCAGTTACATCAATAACAGGTTTAGTGTTTGGAAAGCTCGTGTATGTTTTCGTCGTTCTGACTTTTGCTGCTTTGTAAAGCAAGTAAATGCAGCCAAAGATGAATGCTGCTGAGCTCTAAGTTGGAGAGAAAACATTTAGCAACATAGAATGGATTTTTAAAAGGCACAGTCTGCTTCTTTTTTATCATGTTAATATCAGAAATATGCTCGTAAATATGATACACAAGGACAGAGGAAAACAGTAGTTCAGACATCCCTGTAGCAGATTGGGCTCTCTTTACAAACCAGAGTTTATAAACTATGTGAATTAACAGAATCAGAGAAATTAACATTTTTTTTTGGAAGCATAAGTATTGTATCATGATTAATTTATGTTACAGAAGATCTTTCTGTACTTTGGGTCAGATTTTTCTCTTTGCATCTTTGTAAAATGGTGGTTGTGAAAGGTGCATTCTGATGGCTACCAGCACTGGAATGGGCTTTTTACATTTCAACTTTTCCAATGATTAAGTTGATTTTGAAACCTTTTGGCAGTGAAGAACTAGTTCTAATTATATTTTTCTTCATACTTTCTTTTTCTGAGATTTTTTTCCTACATGTAGGTATGCTATTAAGACTTATTTTGAGTTCTGAGTTCCACAGACTTCTAAGTATTAGCCAAATCTTTCCATATAAAAAAATTATAAAAAGAAATAACCGTATTACAAGAGTATAAGATTTTTCTTTCAATTATCTTTCACCCTGCCCCCAAAATAAATCAAGCTGTGTAAATCAAGGAAGAACATTGTTTTCTTCTAAACAATAATTTGTTTTATTTTTAGAACTTTTGAAATATATAGAAAATAATTTCTGATGAAAAGCAGGTTTTATTATGCCTTATAATAGTATGTAACTATATTCTGTGATAACATTACTAGAAAGTAGCGGGCAATGATTAATGCTGTGGTTTGGAAGCTGCTGAGAGGTGCTTTATGGAAGTTTTAGGTGTATTGATACAATAAAATTTGTGAACCTTCAAAGATCATGATGAGCTGAATTTGAATAAATTTCCATTTCTTAAAATTAATTTTGAGGCAAATTGAAGAAAGATAGAAATTCTAAGTTAATTTTAAAAACTAATAAATGTGAAAACATAACAGATGTAGACTTGTCTTATTTGATATTCAATGTTTCTCTTCCCTTCAGGAAAAGAGAATTAAAACTAACCTTGTACTATAGGTATTTATTCTATTACTGACACTCATCTTTGAGAATTCCTGTCTCCAAACTGTGTACCACCTGCTGTGTGGAAATCTGCTCATTTATTTATATATATCTTACAGCTTAAGGTTTGGGGTTTCTTTTTTGGTTTTTTTTGGGGGGGTTTGGTGTGTTACATACTATATACTATATCAGGAATTGTCTTTGGCTGATATATAAAATTCCTCAAGTTGTGTATCTAGGTACAGATAGTACCACTGTCAGACTTAGACATATAGAAATACAGAAATATTTTCAAAAATTCAATTTAAGATTGCTTTCTTACACTACAGAAGAATTTTTTTGTATACGAATTAACATTAAGTTTCCATAAATATCTACTTGAAATATATAGGTTTTACATTATTTGAGGAAGTAATGGTATACTCTGATACAGTGTTTATAATATCTTACTACCCATACTATTATATTCTGAATAAAATGAGAAATTTCCAGCTTGGTTTTTGGGTATGTGTGGTGAGATTTGGGGCAGGGGGGAGAGGGGCAGGGGAGTCACCAAGAACTCTGTGAGCTTCTGTGTGAAGCTGCTAGAAGCTTCCCCCTGGCCAATGTCAGCTGTCTCAAAGTTGGACCTGCTGCTGGCCAATCAGTTATGGTGGTGGTGCCTCTGTAATAATGCATTTAAGAAGCAGGGGAAAAAAAAACCCCACTATGCAACACCAGCAGCAATGAGAAAAGAAAAGTGAGTATATGTAAAAGAACTCTGCAGACACCAAGGTTGGTGAGGAACTAGGGAGAGGAAGTTCTCTAAGCATCAGAGCAGCAATTCACCTGCAGCCTATGATGAAGTCCATGGTGATATCCCCTGCAGCCCATGGAGTTTTAATGGTGCAGTGGATATTGATCTGCAGCCCATGGAAGACCCCATGTCAAAGATGATAGTTGTATTAGGAGGAGTGTGTGACCCTGTGAAGAACCTGCACTAAAGCTGGTTCCTGGCAGGACCTGTGACCTCGTGGTGAGAGGAGCCTATGGTGGAACAGTTCATGAGGAACTGGAGCCTGTAGGAAAAATTCATGTTGGAGAAGTTTGTGGAGGACTGCCTCCTGAGGGAGCAACATCACACTGGAGCAGAGAAACAGTGTGAGGAGCTCTTTCTGGGAGGGAAGATCAACAGAAACACCATGTGATGAAGCGACTGTAACTCTCATTCCCTGTCCCCTGCACCATGATGGGAGGAGGTAAAGAAAACTGGGAGTTGATCCAAGAAAGAAGGGACAGCTCTAGGGAGGTGTTCAAAAAATTTTATTTCTAATTATTCTACTCTGATTTGATTGGTAATAAATTAATTTTCCTCAAGCCAAGCCCATTTACCCATGACTGTAACTGTTGAGTGATCTCTATGTCTTTATCTCAACCCTTGAAACTTTTGTTAGATTTTTCTCTCTGTCCTGCTGAGAAGGGGGAGTGATAGTGAAGCTTTGGTGGCTATATCTGGTGAACAGTTAGGGTTAAACCACCATAGCTTGTCCTTACATTGCAGGGATGTATTACAGTGTTACCTTTTATTTCCCTGTGCAGCTCAAATGGTAAATCTGCAGGTTTTTTGGGATCAGCAAAATCTTGTTATCTAACATTGAACATTAAATGGACAAAACTACAGACTTTAAATTAGTTTGCAATAAATACACTTCTTACGATATTGTCATTGTTTTATGGGTGTATTAACTTTAAATAATTCATAGTGTTTAAACAAGATTTGTTGTAATGGAAAAAAAAAAATTGCATTGATAACAGTTTTTAATGCAAAAAATATTCAGATGTATTACCCATAGTTTAGCTGTAAGTAGTTTTAACTATATCCCTTCCTAAAAGCCTTAACAGCAAAAACTGACTTTATCTTCTTCAGTTGGTATAACTTGAGGAAATGGAATGTTTAAAACTTGAAAAAATTCATATACTTTAAACAGGAGTTGACTTTTGTGAAATGTAACTCCCACCTGTAAGAGCTGGCCTACGCGAAGGTTGATTGCAATGGACCAAATCTTTTCAAAAGCCCTTAGGCTGAGCTATATCTTTCTCTTCCACCACAAAAGATAAATTGATATACTTAGACACCTTGCTCTTATAGGCCAAATTCCACATTGCATCTCAAAGTCTGGACAACTAACCTTTTTTTAAGAGAAGGCTAACGCTTCAAATAATGCTTGTTATGAATCATCAGTAAGTGATACATCAATGGCATATATTAAAAAATATTTTAAACCTTTTTGGATATGTGACATTCAAGAGGAACAATTGTTATTCTAGAATAATAAAGAACTGTCTGGAAGTGCTCTGGGCTAGTTCTCAAGGAACTGGCCTGCTGTCAACAGGTAAGGGTAGGTGGCAGATAATATCAACCCTTGCAGGCAGTCGCTGATGACTACTGCTACTTCCTGTTCAGTCACAGAAAGAAGGAGCTACTTTCTACTAGGGGGGCTAGCTCTCTGCTTTCACTTGCACATTTCACTAAAATGCTTGCAGGATTATGTTATTTTGAACTTGCAGTTTCTTAATAACACTTTGATGGATGCACTTGATCCAAGCAAGTAGAAGTATTACCAGAACTATATTTTACCCTGACACAAGACACCGTATTTTTATGGTTCAAACTCTTCCCCATGCATTTTATTTGTTTCCAGAAATGCCATTTGCATTTGAATCCATATTTCTCAAATATGGATTTGAAAAATCTAGAAAAAATGGCCTGAATTTGAATTGCAGTGAAACCTGAAAGAAGCGGATTCTGATAGTGTTACAGGTTATCTGAATTTTGAGCTTCATATCACTTTAAATTAAAAATGTGCCTATAAGATCTGTGTCTAGAAGATGACAGGACTGCCTCTCAATCTGTAAATCTGTGTTGATCAAATAGTGTCTTATCAATATTAAAATTAATTGTTTTGGAAGAAAATAATTAGTGTAACAGAATTTTTGTAAGCATCAGTATTTTTCATTCATTTATATAGCCCTGATTCTATTTTCAATGTGTGCTCAAAGAGGAAATTTTGACAAGTGAAACAATTCCAGTTGAAATACATGAGAAACATTTGTCTCGTTTCCCACTGTGTCTTTGAAATACTTAGCATACTGTGTATATTGTGTCTTCCCTGAGGCACAGAAAGCTTATGGACAGCTTTAGTTCTGATTCAAGGTGTGGACTATATTGCCTTGTTTTCTAAGCAAACCACCTTCTGAGTCAAATGACTGTTTGTCTTCACCCTTTCTGCTGCCACCATAAGTCATTTCCACATGAAGCTACTGCGGAAAATCGTTGCTGATCAAAAGTTGCATTGAATATCTCCTACAGTTTTTATTCCCTGTGAAAGGATACGACACTGTTATTATGGAAGAATGCTTTCAAGTTTGCATTTGCCAGAAACCAAGTAACAATGCTTGGGAAAATGATCAGTATTGCTAAAGCTACTGAATATACTGATATAAGTTAAGAAGATTTACAATTCTTAACAATACCCTATTTCTTTCATTTTCAACTCTCTCACCACACTTTCAAAATAACATGACTTTCAAAACAACATAAAAGTTAGCCATGTGATTCAGCATAAGTATGATACTAGGTCCCATCTTGGAATGTAACACAACAAGTAGCAAAATAATCTCATAATAATTGTTTATCTTATCTGTATACAAATGTTCTGGCATTTTAGATCCTTGTTATATCACTTTAAATGGATAACTTCTTTTTCATCTTTTTTCTGTTTATCTTTTTTATTTCGTCTTTCCTCATATTTCCAACTCTGCAAAATTATAGGATATCAAAACTTAGAGAATCAGGAGTATTTCCCATACCATGGGACAGAGAGTGAGAATCATTGAAATAAAATAAAAAATATGAGGCTATGTAGTGACTTAGAAGTATAGACTGCAAAGATGAATTATTGAATAAAGTGGAGGGCAGGAGTGAAGTTCAAAAGTTCATGGTTAAGTGCATGATCACAGGAACATCACATAAAATGGTGTATAATCAAATGATTAGTTGCAAGGCCAGAAAGGTCATTAAAAATACTATATTTTACTGCCTTCATTCACATATCTGGCTTAATATGTTTGATTTAATGGAAATAAAGTGCTCTTAAATTACTGATACAAGCAAGTCTCTGTTTTTCATATTAGTGTGTGGTTAACTTCATGTTAGAACTCTACATTTAATTGAAATAAAACCTAAGGATTACTACAGAAATAAAAGTTACATAATTTTCAGTGACCACAGCAAGTGTGTGAAGAATTGTTCAAGTTGTATTTTAGAACCTCCTGAGCAAGGCTGACATATGGCTGGGTATATCCTGCAGGGAAATGTACAGAATGATAATCCTTATAAAACAAAGGTCACAAGTGATAACAAATGCCAAGAAATCATCAGTGATTGTTCTGAGTCTATTGGGTCAGTAAAACCTCAGTGGACTCATGTATTTCTTTAACTGTAAAAAAGTACTCAATTTGGATCAGGGAACATAAAGGCATCTGAGTGAAGTAGAGAAAGATCTTCTTCCTACCTTAAGACAATGGCTGCTTCTTCTGGAAAGATATATTATTTTAACAAGGTTATACTTTTTATCCATTGACCTGGTTTCCAGCACAGTTAGTTTCCTGCAGATTCAAAGTCAATAAATGCTAAGACATTCAGAGGTTTAGTTTTTGCATTTTCAAATATGGATAGTACTATGGCTAAATTAAATATATTTCTGGAAAAGTATATTTTAAATGATCATCTTTTTACATATGCTCTGTGTTAAAAAACCGATTCATTGAACAAATCAAACACTTATTTTTTCTTTTAAAGTATGCTTTTCATTTTATTTAGAGAATCACGTAAAGTAAATCTGTCTTGATCATTCTACGTTCTGAACGATGGATGTTTATGTGGTAAAAACTATTTTTATGAACAAGTTATCTCTAAGTAAAACTGGCATACACTTAGATTTTAGAATTATGTTCACAAGGTAAGAATCAAAATAAAGTCATGCTGTTACAGCAACCAGATAAGCACTAAGATGCATAGGTAGAAGAAAGTATAACAGAAGTCAGCATGACTGTCAACTATTCTGTGCAGAAGTACAGATTTTCAATTAACATCTTTGCCACTCTACCACGTGTCGACCTATTATCTTAGTTAATTCTCTATTGTAATTTATTTTGAAAATATAAATACTTTTTGATGTGTAGCACATGCATTTATATGCATTTATAGAACTCAGGAGAGAAAAGAGAGTTTATGACCTTCAGAAGAATGGTTATGCATCTCAGGAGGACAACAAAGATGTTGTGAGATTATGTAGGGAGAAAATTAGAAAGTCCAGTATCCAACTACAATTTCATCTGTCTACTGCCATAAAAGGCAATTATAATGGCTGAGGATGATCTCCATCCTTTAGTGGTGGGGGTGGGGGAACATAGTCACAAAGAAAGAGGAAAAGACTGAGGTATTCAATGCCTTCTTATTTTCAGCCTTTAATAGTAAGATCAGTTGCCCTTTGGGTATCCAACCCACTGAACTGGAAGACAGGGATGGGGAACAGAATGAAACCCCCATAATCAGACAGGAAATGGTTAGCAATCTGCTACACCACTTAACACACACACACAACTCTAAGGGGCTAGGTGGATCCACTCAGGGGACTGGGGAAGCTGGTGAAAGTGCTCAACCAGCCACTTTCCATCATTTAACAGCAGTCTAGCTGATACTATAAGTCACATGAGTCAGTTGACCGGAGATGAGCAAATTTGGGGATCAACTACAAGAGGGGCCAGAGGAGGAAGAGAGGAACTACAAGACTGTCAGCCTGACCTGAGTGTTGGGGAAGGTTGTGGAGCAGAATATCTTGAGTGCCATCATGCAACACACAGAGTACAACCAGGAAAACCGACCCAGTCAGTGTGTGTTTTTGAAAAATACTTGACTAAACTAATCTCCTATGACAAAGTGACCCACTTACTGGATGAGGCAAAGGCTGTGGATGATGTTTACCTGAACTTTCATAAAGCCTTTGACACCATATCCTGCAGCATTCTCCTGGAGAAACTGGCATCTTTGCTGGGTAAAATATTGGCTGGATGGCTGGACCCAAAGTGTTGTGGAGAATGAAGATAAATCCAGTTGACGGTTAGTCATGAGTGGTGATCTCCAGGGCTCAGTAGTGGGGACAGTTCAGTTTGATATCTTTAACAATGATCTGGACAAGAGGATTGCAGACAATACTAAATTGAGCAGGAGTGTTGATCTGCTTGAAGATAGAAAGGCTCTGCAGAGGGATCTGGACAGGCTGGATCAATGGACTGTGTGGAGGTTCTGGAGCTCATCCAGAAAAGGGCAATGAAGCTGGTGAAGGGTCTAGAGTCCTATGAGGAGTGGCTGAGGGGAACTGGGGTTGTTTAGTCTAGTGAAACAGAAGCTGAGGAGACACTTTATCACCCTCTATAATTACCTGAAAGGGTATTGTAATGAGTAGGGGTTCAGTCTCTTCTCCCAAGTAACAAGTGATAGGACAAGAGGAAATGGCCTCAAGTTGCACCAGGGGAGGCTTAAACTAGATATTAGGAAATACTACTTCACTGAAAGGGCTGCCAAGCATTGGAACAGACTGTCAAAGGAAGTGGTTAAGTCATCACTCCTGAAGGTGTTTAAAACACATGTAGATATGGTGCTTAAGGACATGGTTTAGTGGTGGACTTGGTAGTGTTAGATTTACAGTTGGACGCAATAATCTTTTCCAGCCTAAACAATTCTATAATTCTGTGACATATAAAGAAATATGAGAATGCTTCTGCTCATGGTTGTGGAGATTTCTGTAAGAAAAAAAAGAAGAATGCATGTGAAGAATGCTGGTAAATTATGTGATTTGCCACACTCACCTGCAGTCAGGATTCAGTTACTGTATTCTGCCTTCCTGTCAAACATCAGCTTGTCTGTGCTTGGAAATATTTACACCTGCTTCATAATTCACTGCTTTTGAAAATACACCTTTTCATGTCAGCATGAGGTTATTTCTTGGGAAGAATCTCTGCTATGGGAACACCTTGTTATCATGACTGCCATCAGAATTACTATCAGTATTATTATTCTTCAGAGCTGCTGTGCAGACCACCTTAATTGGTGGAAGGGAGGTAATTCTTTGACTGCTCATAGCTTGTTTCATTAAATTCTTTGCAGTTTTGAGACTATATAAAATACAGTCAGCTTGAACAAAACTGGGAAATGTAGGAAAAATGAATCATAAGATTATAAGGAGGCATGTTTTTTCAGTGTTGAAAGGGATTTGTTGAACTAGCAACCTACTTCAGCAGAATTTTCCTTCAGGAATTACTCAGGCAGATGAGACAAGAACTCACTATACAGCAATTCTACATGTGGAGCCAAATCAGGATTCTTTATTTAATGTCTTCTTATTGTTCTGATAAGCAGCCTTCTCATTGCATTTGAACGTCTTCAGTCCTCTAACCTCCACAGATACAAGGAAATAAGGACTGACTGTAGAATTGAGTGTAAATATGTAGGAACTGCATGCACATGAAACGATTTTTTAATGTTAACATTCCTTTCAGAGTAACAAGCAGATAGAAATGAGGAAGAAAAGAATGGTTTCTATCAGCTTTTGCATTTACATGCTCTTATAAATTAGATATGTAAACATTATGTAGATGTAAAATAAAGGTTGGCTTTATAGAATCCATACACTTAACAACAAGTACTTCCTATATGCTTTTAGATCTTTGCAAGTCATATGAATGCAAGATTTAAGATTTATTTTTTCATAAATTCAGGTCAGATCTATCCAGGCCAAGTTTAGTAAAAATTCAATGATTTTTTTTATGGAACACCTTGAGAGTGAAAGGTTCCTATATTTAAAATAATAGGGAATCAAGGTATTCTAAAGGAAAAGCCAAAGCATGATAGGAAATGAATGAAACTACAAGTTTTGTCATGGTGCAGACTGTGGTAATGGCTTTTAGATGTCATGCTGTCAAAGTGGATCCAAATGTAAGAAAGCAGGAGATAAATGTAGTAGCATCTTGTCTGTGGCTGATTAGTCTGTTTCATTTGCCCAGGGTGCCTTCAGTCCTGTTCCTATTTCTGCCATTTCAGAGAAAGCTTAGAAGGTTTCTTCCCCTGGTTTCAGGCTGCTGATATTAAAGTATTTTTTACTTACTGTTTCTGGGTACAGATAAAGAAAAAAATTTTTAGAAACTTTAGATTCTGCACACACAACAAAGTAATTTTCCTCAATTCTCCAGTGCTGCTCAACAGAGAGACTGAAGGGTCATAAGCTTTGAGAAGGAAAATTGCTTTAATGCCACTTGATTTACAAAAGTTTTGCATTACATTAAAATTTTGATGTTGTTACTGGGGTGTTTCGGAAGAGTGTGGAGAGTATAACTGTGTAATATGTTTTTGTACCTCTAGCATCCTTTGTCTTCAAATATAAGGAGAAGTTTCTATGCAGTAGTAGTACTGATGTGTTATTTTTGGTAGAAGATAGTGGTAACACAAAATATAGACTTTGAAAAATGCTACATCAGAGATCACTATTTTTATGATCCTGTGACCTACAGTGCCAAAATCTTTGAAAGGCTGAGAGATGCAAGATACATACTTCATACCTCAGAAAACTACTAATAACAGAGTAGTTTATAGGTGGCAGATGATAACAGTTTCTTAGAGGTTCTCAGTTCCCTTTTAAGTGACAGAGCTTAGCCTGGAGATGCAACTGGAGTCTGGAGTAACACTGTGATGTTAGCTTCACAGCTCCTACCAGAGAGTTCTGTACTGCTCAGCAGCACCCACATCATGATAGCTTTGCTGCCTTGGCATTCTCTATGGACAGGAGAGAAATAGTGACATTGATGGTTTTAACGACCCTCTAGAGTTGTACCTGTGCTTGCCAAATAGATATAAAGAGTGCCTAGGTATGTAGTTTACACCAGTTGTCTCACTTTAATACAGCAAAAGTCAGGAGAACTAAATCCCACTGCAGGTGACTCAAGTAAAATTCAGTACTCACTTCGTTCTCACTTTGCTCAGTGGAATCCTTATACTGCCTGCTCTGAGGGAAAATCACCATACAATTGACATAGCCATATATGAACAGATAAAAACTTAAGGTGATAGATAACTATAAATATTTTACAAGGAATGTCATGAGGAGTTTTGAAAAACTTAGAGTGAATTTTCAGCTTCTGAAAATTAGCATAAATTTCCTTACATCTATAGAAGAGTAGAGATTTAAGCTATCTGAAAATTTACTCCACATATTTCAAAAACTAAAATTCCTTGCAATTAACAATGTTGGCTTGACGATGATTTCATTGTACAGATGGGATTGACATCATGTTTCCCAGGACACTTTCCCTTCAGCATTGCAATCCTGTTCTGATCTTATAATCATTAATTTTTGCTACTGTTGCCAAGAATGGTGACAGTTTTAGTTTGACTGTTGACAGTGATTTTTCTGAACATCAGTCTGCTATGCACTGTGCTGAGATCCACCAAGCTTATTTCAAGAAACAAGTGAGAACATCACCCCCCTTTACTCCTCCAACACTGCTCTTAATATAGGGATTTTATTCACATCAAAGCTGTCAGAAGGTTTTTATGATCTCATTAGACATACTTATTTCTACCTACTGAATAAATGAATCATCAACCAAAACAGCACTGAAGACCAACTGGTAAAACTCCCATGGCTAGAGTTATATCTATGCTGAGAATTGATATCTTCTCTAATCTGTAGATTCAAGTTGTTAAAATTGCTAGCTTTTCAGAGTGAAAGTAATCTCTGAGAATAATTTAGTTTGAAAGTCATTAATATGGAAACAAAATTGTTAAACCTTTTTATTTTTATAAATTCAAACAGCTTATTAAAAAACCCTTTCTATATATAGAACACTGAAGAAATTGGACTGAAAATATACTGTAATGCTTGTGGATTCTTTTTCCCTTTATTTTTGTTTCTGTATGTAGCTAAAATAAGAACAATTTTATTTTATGGCTCTATGAAATGAATTAGGTAGGTGATATTCAATAGAAATTAGTCTAGTTGACTCAGCCAATTTAAATGCTTCTGAATATAAGCATGCACTGTAGGAAAGTGAAATCTGACTGAATGGAAAAAGGAAGAGAGATTGGACATTGTTAGAAGCTAGATGTGAAATAAGTGATGTAGGGATATTGATGGTGGATGGTTGCAGGCATAGGACCTGCACAGTGAAAAAGTAAAAGGATTCTTATGTCAAACTACTCATTACACATACTACTTGAAGATAAATTTAGAAGGTGGCAGGAAGAGTGAAAACTAGAATNTTTTTCCGGAGCACGGGGATGGCAAAGGAAAGATAAGTGATATCTTTCCTTTCCTTTCCTTTCTCTGAAGGAAAGATAAGTGATAGAGTGTTTGTCAGCAAGATGAGGCAGGTACCTTTCTGAAAGTTGAAGAGTTTCATTCACTTGTCATGGGTAAGAGAGAAAAATAGGTCTAACAGACAAGATGGAGAAT
Source organism: Piaya cayana (assembly GCA_013389865.1). Classification (NCBI taxonomy): domain Eukaryota; kingdom Metazoa; phylum Chordata; class Aves; order Cuculiformes; family Coccyzidae; genus Piaya; species Piaya cayana. Next base: position 177,378 of record WAAB01014831.1, on the reverse strand, counting down.
TCAGAGTTAGATAGTTGGACATGGAATTCTTCTAATTCTATATCACCTTTCTTTAGAGTTCAAGGTAAAGAGTTCTACAGACTTGACAAAGCGAGTTTTATTCTGCTGATAAATGAGAGAAAACAAAACTCTACATCATCTCTTATTCAATAGAACACAGAAACCCAGTGTAAAAACATTATTTTTACAGAGGAGCTCCATGTGTCAATGTCGCACACAGATCCTTTATGCCTGTGCAGGACCAATCTAGTGGAATAAGTGAATGTCTGATCAATGAAAACGATTATTGCACTGGTACACAAGAACACTTATATTGTGAGGCACAGGAGGAACATCTTTTCCTGGAGTAGCTTTGACAGGAGTTTGTGTCTGTGTCTGTCTCATTTCCAAAAGCAAAACAATAAATCTGATCTGGGATTAAGAATTCAAACATACACAACTGAAACTTTGTATTTTCATAATGCAATGCCTTATTTTTGAGGTGTTATAAAATTTTTACAAAAGGAGGAATTACTTCTGTAGATGGTCATGTGTATAGAACAGTGTCCCTTGTGATATCGTGAAAAATATCCCAAACTATGAGCTTGAGATTAAAGTACATTGCATCAAAATTTCATGTCCTAGTAGTCTTCTGCAATCATTCAATCATAACACCTCATTATCTTCATTGTTTCCCCATCATGCTATATTTTTCGGAGACAAATGTTCATAGGCTAGAAAGTAAAACTGCTAAGTACCAATAACCCACATAACTCAAAAGGCAAAAATTGTTATTTGCAGTCAAATCTTATGAGACAGATAAACATTCTTCTTAGGCAAAATGGCTGAATGTTACAGAGATTTACATTAAGAATGAAATTCCAAAATTTGGTATTTCAGTATCATGAACTTAAGTAATAAACTATGTGATACTGTGTAGTGATTTTGTTAATTCTGTTTACTGTCAGTGTGGATGTCTGTGTGTCTAGATCAAGGAACTGAGGAGTTTAGTGCAAAGTTTTTGAATGTCATGCAGTCAGTTTGTGTCCAGTCATGTTGGCTACATTTGGAAACCAGTAAATAAAAAGGAGTTGGAGGTGGCAGCCCACCAGAGGAAAATGAAGAACGCAGCAGCACTAGCTTCAAGAGAGGGTGGAAAGTCCTGTGGTACAAAGAAGCAAATACCAGCACTGAATTTTCCTGCAGTTCATTCTAAAAGTTGGTCTACCCTCATGATCTTAACAGAACACATGCCATTTACATTGGAGTACTGAGTGGTAAGGATTGGAGTGTAATGAGTCAGAGGTTCACAATCTCATCGCCCTGCAAATGGGCAGCCTCACTCCTAAGTGACATCAAAGTGTCAATGCCAACACCTCCTCTTTTTTTCACAAATATTTCTGTAATAGTAAATAATACTGCCTGGAAGCACTCATACGTGACTACTAAGCAATCCCTTCAAAGTCTGAGGCAGCGTGGTACAGACAGAGGTACCAGCCAGTTAATAAATGGGAATGCTGTAAGCAAAAGTCATGGGTTTTTTTTCCTGTTCCTTAGAAAGCGGGATGCTTCCAATACTATTCACCCCTTACATTTGGGAGCAGTGAAAGGAGCTATCTCTGATCTCTTCAGGCTGTTCATGCTCATAGGAGCAAGGGTTCAAGTGGCATTTGGACAGATGTGCTTAATAAATTGATGTCAACAACATGCCACTATTGTCATGTATCACAGAAATGCTATGATAAGTAGAAGAATTTAGTGATAATCATATATCAAACATTGTGATGTCTTTGTTTCCTTTCTTCTCTTCCCCACCCCCTCCCATCAATGATAAGTACAGTTCTCTTTCAGGAAAAATGGTTTTATATGCTATGTTGCAGTAGTCATTTGTTTCCTGAAAAATGACTTAATGATTATGTCATAGTTATAGGTTCTGAAATCTGTCAGAAGGCAAACAAGTTACTTTAGTATTTGTCTGTAAAATGAAAGAATGAATTGTGCATTCTGCTCATTCACAGTTCGAGCTTTGCAAAGAAGTCTATGCCAGAACAAAATGCTTTGTAATATAGTAATATCCTCAGTTTGCTTTAATGTACTTTTCAGCAACTTTATAATCTCTTGTGTCATGACAGAGCTTGGAAAGAATCATTTATCTATCTTATCTCTGTCTTTCTTATATTAGTTCTAACTGACAGAGGCTGTAGTACCCAGAAACACAGCATGGGTGTCATGGTCCTGGATGCTGTAAGTCAGTGTAGCACATTTGAAGGCTGAAAATCTAGCCAAAAATATAATGTTAAATTACTGGGGTTTGATTTCCAGAAGAGTTGACAGAGCACACACATCTCCAGGTAAAGTAAGTGGAAGAGACATGCTCATTATCATTGAAAATCAGGCCGATTATTTTTGATAGGTCATAGGAATTAATAAATAAAGGACTAAATTATTCCATATCTTACAGTCTACAAGGTCACCTAGCTACAGTTACACAGTAGGTTGTAATACACAGGTATAATTCAAGCTTATGGAGAATCCTGGTTTTGGTTTTCTTCTTTCTAGTTTCATTCTGAAAACATGTTTGCTTCCAGATATATTTTCTGTGTAATTATCCAGCATGTTGTTTACAATTTCCAGTTTCTTAAAATATATTGATGTGTCCACCCAAGTGCAAGCCACAGAGTACAATCAGCATGAAAGGCCCAAACTCAGATACTGTGTGGAATCAAGTTTTACTTACTAACTAAAACAAGAAAAATAACAAATGATTTGTAGTGATTAATAGCAAGCTAACAGTAACAGCTTTAAAGGTAATGTGTGTAATCATTACTACAAGAGAATAAGCATAGTAATTAAGAAAGATACATCACCAATTGTCCTTTCATCATCATCTTCAGCAAAGCCTTTGACACAGTTTCTCACAGCATTCTGCTACAGAAACTGTCAGCCTCTGGCCTGGACAGGCGCACACTCTCCTGGGTGGAGAACTGGTTGGCTGGCCGGGCCCAGAGAGTGGTGGTAAATGGAGTTAAATCCAGCTGGAGGCC
>WAAB01014831.1:161201-173995 GCA_013389865.1 Piaya cayana | reverse complement strand
CCAGGGGAGGTTTAGGTTAGAGATTAGGAAGAAGTTCTTTACGGAAAGGGTCATTAGGCACTGGAATATGCTGCCCAGGGAGGTGGTTGATTCACCTTCCCTGGAGGTGTTTAAGTTACGGGTGGACGGGGTCCTGAGGGACATGGTTTAGTGTTTTGTGGGAGTGGTTGGACTCGATGATCCAGTGGGTCTCTTCCAACCCGGCCATTCTGTGATTCTGTGATCTAGATCCTTTTTACACTGAGGATCTTGGAGAGCCTTTCCATGACAATTGAGAGGTCTTACACGATGCATTCACTCATAGGTGATGACTTCACATTTGCTGCAAGAGGGTCCAGCTTTTGTGTTACTAAATAAACAACTTACATCATTCTAAAACCACAGAATCTCTGCTCTCTCCTGCTCCATCATGCCCCCACTTCCCCCTATTCCCTGTTGGAGTTTGGGCAGGGCCCAAGAAGGGAGATAAAGGAAATAGCCAAATATCTCTTATCTTTGAACTAAGAGCTGTTGAGGTGCAGTGTTCCTGCATAGTTCTCCTTTCACAATGTCTTCATGCTCATGCTGATTGGTCAGCCAGGGCATTGATGGTCCAGGGATTGTTGCTCTTTTTCTCATCCTATGAATGCTGGAGGAGCTATAATCAAAGTGGTACAGCCCAATTCTACTGATAATGCAACTATGATGGATTTTCTCATATTTATGTATTAAAAATAGCAACTCTACTGAGAACAGCAATGTGAGAAGTTACGGATTAACAGTACACATAGCAATGCAATATCAGTCATCCATAGGCAACCTGTTTTGTTTTAGGCCTGTTGATAAGGCCATGTCACTTCAGTCTGGTAAAGAAACATTAGGACATTAGGTAAGATTGGAGAGGTTGGATAATGTCTGTGAAATATTTGGGGAAACTGAGCAAGATATTTGCTGCAGGGATCCACTGAAGGTTTAAATAACAATTCCCTTGCAGCAGGAAGTGGACAAAGTCTAAAAAACTATTTTGGAACCTATTCCCTTTCTACTTTAGGCAACTAACATTAACAAATGTCAAGTCTAATTGAATTTTGCCTGTGCTGTGATCTGTTCGTCCTCAAAGTGCAGGCTGCCCATGAAGGTGACAGAATAACAATTATTTTCTCCAACTTGAAGGATTTTTCTCACACACTGGCAGTCCTGCTGATGTACTGTGTATATTATCACTAAAAGTGAAGCGCTACACTAAAGCCAGATTTTAAAATGTGTTACTGGGTATGTTTTTAAGGCTAGAAAAAAGAAAGCATGGGACAAAAGTGAAAAACCTGAAGTAATGTAAACTTCTTTTACACTTGACACTAGAGCTTTTCCAGTGAGTTCATTGTGTAATAGTCCATTCCTGGGTATTAATGCCACTTCTGCTTTCACTATGGAACATTAATTCCACTTTCATTGCTCACATCCAGTAATGATCAGAAGAACTGTAGCATATCTAAGCTGATAACCTATCATTTTCTTGCTTTTAAATGCAAACATATGCAAATATCTCAATACCATCCTTTTCCCGCTGGCATCTTTAAAATGCTATTTCTTCCATGTAGAAGAATGAAAAAAATCCCAACCAAACAAAAACAAAAAAACCACTCAGATTATATTTTTCTCCTTTACTGGTGGCTTATTTAAAGACATGCTTGTGAAATGATAAGAGTGCTCCATCAGACTGGATCTCCACAGACCATAATGCAGCTCAAGCATCACACCCATTATCTGCTATGCAGTCTTGGATAGAATTCAAAGAATTACTGGATGTACTTCTGCTATGCATGTAGTTGTGGGTTTTGGGGTTGCTAGTGAAAAACCTTGCCTTGGGAACTAAAAGTGGTGAAACAAGCTAGTCCACAAATCTTCCATTTCTGGAGGTATAAGTAAGTGTATTGAAATACCAGTGATACTTTCACATAGCCTACTGTCAAGAAGAATTTCCTAAATGATATGGGCCATTGAAAATTGTGGAGATAAACTGTTTTGCAAAATTGCTGATATGAGAGCTTGAAAGGAATGTGCATAGCAGAACTATCTGGTATAGGCAGAGAGGCTGTGTAAACAGGGCTACTGGAGACTGAAACAACAGGGAAGTTCTGGAGTGCAATTAGTTAATTACAGAAGCCTACAAGATTTAGTTTTACAGAACTTTTGAGTGTTACACAGATTATCTGATGTTACATTAGCTGCCCTATTAGTAACACTTATTAGCTTTAGGGTGATCTGAGCTAGCCTGCTAGGATGGAAAATTTTGTCCTGTAGGCATTTCAAGTGTTGTGGTACTTTCTGCTTCATAGGGTTACCATATATCTTGTAACATAAGTGGTAACCTAGCTATGATAGAAAGGGTGAGAGAGCCTAGTAAGCAAAGCAAGACACATGTGATGGGGGTAGAGACATAGGAAAAAAAAAGTACACTGATTGTAAACTGAGTGTGATTGCAACTACATAATTGTATTACAATTTTTTAAAGTACTAGTTTTCCCTTATCCCTACAGGCCTTTCAGGTTTCCATAAAAAGGAAGTGTACAGCAAAAACAGACCTTAAAGATACTCATAGAGACAAGTGAGAGTTAAGCTATTTGCCACAAAGCTTGATATTCCAGTATTTAGTATGTTGAAATACAGTAAACTAAGTAAGGGGAAGTGGAAGAATCTTAAATTTATGCAGTATTTCTTCTCTTAAGCATTGAGTGTTAGCTGACTTTGAGAAGAAAAGCTGCAGGAATTAAATGTCTCCTATACGTGAAGTCACTATTTCATAGAATCATAGAACAACCAGGTTGGAAGAGACTCACTGGATCATTGAGTCCAACCATTCTTATCAACCACTAAACCATGCCCCTCAGCACCTCGTCCATTCATGTCTTAAACACCTCCAAGGAAGGTGACTCAACCACCTCCCTGGCAGCCTGTTCCAGTGACCAATGATCCTTTCCACGAAAAATTTGTTCCTAATGTTCAGCCTAAACCTCCCCTGGTGGAGCTGGAGGCCATTCCCTCTTATCCTGTCCCCTGTCACTTGGGGGAAGAGGCCAGCACCCTCCTCTCCACAACCTCCTTTCAGGTAGTTGTAGAGAGCAATGAGGTATCCCCTCAGCCTCCTCTTCTCCAGGCTAAACTAGGAATGTCTTGTGTCCCCATGTGGCCATCATTCATTCTTAGAACTGCTCAACTGTTTGTGTAGATCTCTAGCATTTTCAGATTTATTGGCAACCAAGTGCATGAACTTCACTGATTTCCATATACTATGTGGGAAATTATCCAAAATTTTGTACATTAAGATTCAAGGTTTGTACAGCACAACTTCTATATTGCAATGCTGCAAGTTAAACTTGCGTAAACATTAGGAAAGGTGCCAGTGCAATTATAACAGAGGCCAAAGTGCCAAAATGACAAAGAATTTCTTTTGTTACCTTCTATGGCACATGTTCAGCACCGCATTGATTCAAGCATCATACCCCATTTGGTAAGATTCTTGGGAGTAATAAAAAATTATATACTATTAATTTGATTTGTAAGGAAAGGATATAAGGTGCACTGAAAGTCTGGTACAAAATAACTAGATTTTTCAGATCATACATATAACAGTTTTGGAAATCTGGTTCTTATGCATGTGTACTTCTGAATGAAGAGCTTCCTAAGGGTGACTGTTCAATAAATGTCATAGCAATATAGTTCTTGTTTGGATATTTGCCAGACTGAAGAGCACACAGTCCCCCATTCTCATTTGCTGTGTTAAGGACATTGGAGTACTTTGTTCATGAAGTGATGTCATCTGTGTCAAAATCATGTAGCATGTCATTTTGCTGTGCACTCAGACTGATTGATTAGTTCACAGTTGTTCCAAATGTATTTCTATTAGACAGTTTGTAGAGCTGAATGCCTTTCAAAGTTTTGGGGTTTTTTTCATTGAAAAAGGTCATTAATCCCAATAACACTTAAGAAAGAATAGCTTCTGGCATTTTCTTTTTGTTCCAGCATTATCCATAGATAGACTGTTTCTATCCATTTTTATTGGAAATGTTATGAAAATGTTTATTGGCATTTCTAATTTGTGGCTGATCTAATATTCAGTAAATGATGCAGAATATCTTGATGACTTCTTAAAAGTTCTCCAGATACTTAAAAGGAGAGCAGAGACATTGATTGTAAATACAGTAACATGAAAACAATATTTTATAACATTTAGAAAAGGTTTTATGCATCGTGTTTTAATTGTTTAAATTTATAATGCAATTTAATGCTAGAAAGCATGTTTTCCTCACCAGTAATTTCAATTTTAAAACAGCATTTAAAGGAGCTCTGTTTCAGTACTATAGGATGTTGTTACACAGATGAAGTGATTTTCTGTAACCATAATGGAAGGGTTAAATAGTTTTGTTAAATGATAGCATAAAGCCATATATAGTATTATTAACTGGTCAGAAATAAATTAAGAGTAGATTTAAAGGTGTGAAGATAATAAGATATGAAGTGAGGTTTCAAAATGTTTTCTCAATAGAGAGCAGTCTAAGAACGTAGATGGTTTTAAGGTGAAGCTTGAAATAAGTCTGTGGAAGGCATTATATAAGCACATCCTGTTATAAGAAAGATAAAAAGAAATCCTAGCATAAGAGGTATGAACATATTGATATCTTATGTTCCAGTACCTCTAAAGGGTGTTCAACAAACTGTAGGTAGCCTCTAATTTGCATTTTAAATTGTGTTAATCTTAAACTTCAAAGCTTTCCTGGTCATTTGCTGAAACCAGGGAACCTTTTTCTCCTCTTCTGTCTCTTCTGTAGTTGGAGAGTTCAGGTTTTAAATGACTAGAACTAAAACCCAAAGGCAGACAATATCACAGCAAGTTACACTAAAATTAACTTCTCCTGACTAACTGGTTCATTGGTGTATCCTACTCTTATTTTTAGATTTCAGTTTCTCTCCATAGTCAAGATCAGAAGAAAATTTAATCTACTCCATTCATGTTAAGATGTCTGTTGAGTTAGTATATTAGTAAGATTGTCTTTTTTTCTTCTTTCCTTTTTTTTTTTTTTAAATTGTGCTATATGGTTGCTTTCTTTTTCTTCTTTATTCTCTGTATGAGAAGGGTGTAATTCCATTTTCTAGAGTAATCTGGAAATTATTTTTATTCTCATACAGGATATGTACAATGTTACAATAAACTTTGATGATCTCTTCTGTTTTCCTGCTCAGGCACATTATAGTTCTAGAGTTTTGTCTCTTGCCTTGTGTCACATGGGTGGCCAAACCACCTTAGAAAAGATAAGCAGAAATCACTGAGAAATAGTTTTATCACAAAATTCCTTGTTTTTCCAATGTAGGATTTGTTTCTCAGTATATGTGGTTACTGAAAGAAGTTTCTACAATATTAATTCTTCACAAGGAGAGGAGTAATTGTATAAAATCACAATAAATTCTCTCCACTGTGTTTGTAAAAATTAAAATGGTAATTGTGTGAGCCCAGTATAAAAGGCCACATTGAACAGAAGAACTTTGATACAGAAATAGACCTTTTGGCATCATAGAAAAAGAGAAGTGAAAAACTGCAAAGCTTCAGAGAAACTATTGCACTTTCAAAACATCTGTGACTTTTCATGTGTGTTCACAGGACCAACTCATCCCAGCAGACAGAATAGACAGTAATTGTGCTTCTGAGGATCTTATTTAGAATTTGTGTATGCGAACAGTAACAGCTGTTGGTACATGTAAAATCTTGTATAACCTAGACGTTCATAGTTTTCAATCTGATTCATGTGGAAGAACTGAATTTTCCTTTCCCCTGAGAATTCTTCCTGCTCAAAGGGAAGAGACCCATATAATAGACAGGTAGGAAATTATAAACTTCTTGATAAAGCCCATGCCTGGTAACTCAGAAGTGCTGGTAATAACATAACAGCAGATTATTGTTATTTCACAGAAGAAATACAATGTACACTATCTCAATCTGCCTTAGACTGTGATTTCTCAGGGTTCTGTAATCAGGGAGGCAGCAGTTGGTTTGATTTAGAAGTGCCCTCAAAGAGGCTCTGGAAGGTTCATGTAAGGAGTGAGAACGGCCTATGGTAAAAGCTGGACATAAGATCCTTGCATTGTATCCCAAATGGAAGATACCCCAGTTTCAAATGAGAAGTTAGTCTTGAAACCAAAAATGGTAATCTTCTAACCAGGAATGAATGAGTAGGCAAGTGAAGAACCTGAATGTTAAATGAGTATTCTAACCAAAATTAAATCTATGAGTTATTTCAGCTGAGAAAGATACTTGTAAAGCTGAGTAGATGTAGTGGGAGTGGACAGCTTCAGATCCAAGTGGAGAGTGATTTTGAATGCAGTGCCTTTGGATTTTAACATCAATTTGTAAATATCACTGTTCACTTAAAATTTGGAGAGTATTTATCTCCGTGCCATTTAATGTGAAAAAGGAGTTTATTGTAGGTTTCCAAAGTTGATACTGAGGTGTGCAGACTGCTGAGGGCCAGCAGGCAGCAGCATGGGGGTGACATTGCTGTATGCAGCAGGTGACAGTGGAGTAATGTTTGCTTTGTAGATTTTTTTTTAAATCTCATATGTGCTTTTATTTGTTTTTCGCTACTTCAGGGATACAAGGCTGCACAATATCTAATCTAGTCAAGATAGTGATTTGGCTTCTGGCAGTCAAACTCTATCTTGTGAAATCTCTCAGTCTTTAATATCTTGGCGTATTTATTGGTTTTCTTTAGTGTCATAGTCTTGGGGGTGAATGTAAGACTCCCATCTGCTTAGAATACCTGACTGGTTAGGACTGAGATGTAAAAATAGGCAGATGTACAGTGCTTAAGCTCTCCATTGGATCCTTCTCAAAATTTAGTACCAGTCTAATAATAAATTCCCTCTTTAGTATTTATCTTCAAAGTATAATGAGAAAACATTTTGAAATACTAGAAAGCAAAGGTGAATATCTATATATCAAAGTAGTGATTGGTTGGTTCATTATAATCTGTAAATTTGAATAGCAGATTATTTGATACAAAAGGTTTATAGTGATGACAGCAAATCTGGCCAATCTATTTCAAATTTATCATGCACATGTGTAGGCATAGAAGTGTAAAAATTGTGTATGCAGACATGTGTATGTATGTCCTCCCAATCCTAATGCAATGTAGCAAGCATTACGATTTCCTACGTGTTTGTATTTTTATAACATCTACTGTTAATGGTGATTAGATGTTACAGTAGTTAGAAAAATATATAATTATTTCAGTAATTTATTATTGGTGAATATATATTATTGGTGAATATATATGTATATATTTCATGGATATGGACTGATAATCTTTTGTGTTGTGTTTAGAATGTGAGGATGTTAACTTCAGTCAACTCCATATGTCTTTAGAGGTATTTTGGATGAGGTGCAATATAGGACATGTACAAAAAAAGTGTTGGTAAAAGTTGAGATAAAATCATATATTTTTTAATTTGACCACTCAGAGAATGAAGTTAATTACAATTCAGAATTGTGCAGAAATTTAATCAGGGGCTCATAAGAATGTTAAGCAAACAAGATGCATTTAGAGGATGCTTCTCTTCCATTTTATGACCATTTTCAAAATTTTAACATAGTACCTTATTTTCAAATTTGGAAAAAAAAAGAAAAAGGACTAATTTTTTTCTATAAACCCAAACAAAATACAGAGCAGTTTTTCTAAAATATGTCTTACCTATTTATTTCTATTTTTAATTTTAAAAATAAATACAGGAGTATTTAAATTAACATTAATAGCAATTCTTAGCCTGTGTGTGAACAGAGGCTTTAAAAAATTTTTATTATAACAACTTTCGATCAATAAGACCTTGCTCAGCACCAGCCCTCCCAATCAATAGCTTCAATGAGTCAATTTTAACAACATTAAGAAAATTCCACTACTGTTTTTCAGTTATGTACAGACAGGTGTTTCCTCACATCAGGTTTCAATTTAGTTAAGACTGAGAAATTTACAGAAGTATACAAAGTTTTTTTAAAGCTTCAGTTCAAGCAGTATTTTTTTTGCCTTCATGTGTCTCTCCTCTCATACAAACACCATTTTTATTCTTCCCTGAGGACAATTTTGGGATCTTCTTTATAATGTCTCCTATTTTTCAGCAGAAGAGTTGCAAATTAATGAATGGAACCATATGCAATCTGATGTTTTTTTCCAGAAGACTTTTGGAAAACCAGCTTCAAATCAGCACAATGCCGATGTGAATGACAGTTAATTGAGGGGAGGGAAGCTAATGTAAATATGTACTCTATTGAAGTGTCCCTTTGGAGAAGATCAAAGTAATTTGACCTTTTAGTGATCAGTAGCAGATGGTCATGAAAAAGAGAAGGGGAAAAAGAGAAGGGAAAGAAACTCCAATAGAATCCTGCTGATATCCTCTTGTGGTATTCTACCCATATGGGACTGTGTCAACTGCTTTTTCCAGGCCATTAGAAGAGCTACTGAACAAAAGATGAGATTCTAGAGAGGAAGTCCTAGCTATGGTAGTTGTCATGAATATTAGCGTTGAGTATTATTCTACTGTATTAAGGCTTGAAAAGGAAGCTATTGTGGAGGTGACATTGGCAAATTAAAAAATCCAGTGACAACATGTCTGACAACAGTTTCGCATCTTTTTCTTTTACAAGAAGTGTTTTGTAATAATTCCCCTATTTAACTTAGTTTTCAGAGGATCGACAGTTGCTCATTTCTGTGCAAATATTACTTACAGACCCATCCTCTACAAGTAATTTCATAATCCAGGCTATTTGCATATTTCTTCTGCATTTTCTTTATTTTAAACTGTAATTTTTTTGAGAGTGTGTGTGTTGGTGTGTGTGTGTGTCTGAGGGCAGGACAATGGATTTTTATGTTAATACATCACTTTAATCGATACATTAGGCTGAGATAGCCAGTGTTTGGAATGAAAAAGTAACTATAATTAACCATAATGCATATGAGATGGGCATAAACAAAGAGATATTCTCCTAATGTTTACTTGCCTCATGACTAATGAAATAAGCAACTACTAAATATTGTATTAATCTAGATTCTTTAGTGTTAGCTCTTTACTTTGTGTCCTGATTTATAAGAATTAGGATAACTTTTAAAAATTAAAAATGTTAATTTAACTAGCTCTTCTCCTGCCTCATTAATGTCTTCAGTGGTGTCATTTAAAAGAAAATGCTTATTCAAACAGTAGTGCTTCGATCATAAAAGAATATGATAGCAGAAAAAGTAGAACTTGTATGATCCAAAGCCTCTTTCAAGTGTTGGCATCTCATTTTCTACATGGGATTCAATATTATTTTTCTTAGCTCATTTCATACAAGCATAATAAACCCTTATTTTAATTTGAAACATTTTATCCCTTGAGAGTATCCAAAGGCTGTTTGTACAAAATTTATTATTTTACCTTCAAATATACATTCACCTCCGGGGTGCAACTCAGTGGGAGCAATGAAGCTGGTGAAAGGGCTGGAGAACAGGCTATATGAGAAATAGTTGAGAGAGCAGGGGTTGTTTAGCCTGGAGAAGAGGAGGCTGAGGGGATACTTCATTGCTCTCTACAACTACCTGAAAGGAGGGGCATGGTTTTGTGGTTGATAGGAAGGGTTGGACTCGGATGATCGAGTAGGTCTTTTCCAAACTCATGATTCTATGATAAACATCTGATAATCTTCCTGATACTAGGTCAACTGCATTTGTATGAATGGCAATTTGGAATTTGTTCCTCTCAACACTTTTGCTTTACCACCTCTACTCTTCTCTATTTTTTTCTGCACTCTATGTAAAATCCCTGTCCTTTCTATATCATTAGAAGAAAGAATTCAAATGAAAACCCGACTCTGTGAGTGCTCTTGGAGTGACTGCTGTTTGATTCTACTATAACACCAAGTAGGTCATCTAGGAAAGATATATCACAGAATGGTATGGCTTAGAAGGGACCTTTTGAGCTCATCTAGTCCAAACCCGCTGCTAAAGCAATAAGTAAGCTGTTATCTTCTGAGGGGTTCAAATTTAATAAAATATAAATAAGCCCTGCCACATAACCTTTATAGTAAATACAACAGCTTTCAAATGTCATAAATTGTCTTACTTTTTTCCTATATTTAAAGTAGAAAAAAATAGTAATATTTTTGCCTGCATTATCCTTTTTCTATATTGAGATACAGATCTGGGAATCAATCCGTGAATTATCTTTCAGGCGATATGTTTAAAAAGCACTATTGCTATATTATCATATTCTTACCCTTTATGTCTTGCATTCAGGAGACAGAAAACAGGCTACATAGTCTGAAGACTGAATGATCATTTAAACCCGAAGAGCTGTTACCTAAATGGCAGAATGGCATAGCTGCATGCCAACTAATTTTATCCAGCCTAAGTACATAGAATTGCTGCTTGAAGGGGTGAATGTTCACAAAAATATACCCCAAATCAAAAGATATGGATTTCTTGATGTAGGAAACTAGAAGTCCAACAGAGGAAATCTGCTGAACTAGGAGGAAAGATGAGAAAAACTTGAACAAGTCATTGTTTAGCCCTAGACAGCAAGAAAGAACCATGCAGCCTCTCACTCACTCCTTTCCCTCTAGTGGAATTAGGGGGAGAATTGGGAAAAAAAGGTGAAACTCAGGGCTACTCTAAAGACAGATTAATAGAACACCAAAGAAGAAGAAAAATAATGAATAGTATTTAAAAAAAAAGAAAAATACACCACACCAAAGCAAGTAATACACAGTGCAATTGCTCAACCTTTAGACGCTGATACCCACCCCCTCCAAAACTTCATTCAACCCCAGCCAACACTGCAGGTTATATACTGATCTTGAAATCACATGGTATCAAATACCTCCTTGGGCAGCCTGGGTTAGCTGTCCTGGCCGTCTCCTTCTATCTTCTTATGCTTTCCACACCCTCTCATTGGCAGGCTGGTGTGAGATGCTGAAGAAAAATGACTCTATCCGAGTTGACCTCAAAGCAAAACAAAAGAAAAAGAAGGAGGTGTGTTGAAAGTAGGATTAAATGAATCTAAAAACAAACACTACAAATGTTAGACAAGACTGCTTGATCATAGAATGTGTGAATAAAATAAGGAATGCTATCACTATACTGTAGATAGCTAAAGGGCAGTAGGTAAACTAAGGGAAGATATATTATATTATATCAATTTTCGTGAGGTTAAGGATCTATCTAACTAAAATATTGTGTATACTTTTCACTGCCACTGCCTCCTGATCCCCCTCTTCTGCCTCCTTCCCTTTTTTTTTTTAAATTGTATTTTTTTTAAATTTATTTTAAGGCCTGAACCTACCTTTACTAAAAGTAATGGCAGTTCTACTTAGTGTAACTGGTGTGATCCCTTAATGATCTTGTGTGTTCTGTCCCAGTTGTGAATGCCTTTCTTCTATTTATGAACTGATTCTTATATAATACTTCGGGGTCTTTTTACAGGAAAGATGCTAAGTAAATGTGTGCTGATTAACCAAAGACATTATTGTTCATATTCAGAAAACTATAATTGAAAAATTATCTGCAAATGTTTCTACATCTGTTAATACATTTTTTCTCAACTTTTTGGAGTTATTACAATGCATGCTGTGAATAAATTCATAGTAAAACTAATAGAATTTCAGACTTTACTCATCTACATGTAAACAGGGGCAATGAATTGCTGGTGGGTGTGAATAAAACAGCATCCTGTTGCATAGCAATGACATAACTTTTTCTTAAGCCAGTTATACAGTTTTAAGTCATATTCTTCCCACCTAAAAAGGAAATAAAGCCTGAAAATAGTGAAAAATGTATTCCCATTCAAGGCTATTCTTTCATCTGACTTACTATACTGTCACCATCTTAAACCATGCAGAAGCGTCCCTTTTCATCCTGAAGTACAATAAGGTTTTTGAGGGAGGCTTACAAGAAGGTTGTACCAGAATGCAGTAATATCAGCAAAACATTATCTGGTGCATATACTAGCACAGCAGGTGCTGTATATGGATGTAATTAACATAGACATTTACACATGTACTGACTTGGTAGAGAAAATTCAACAACATTCCTGGTGCTGTATGTTCAATAACAAGCTAGTCATGTTCAGGGGAGATGTACTCCAGCTTCAGAACTAAATTAGATATAATGTTTGGTTGTACCTGATCTTGAAGCAGCTGTATGTTGAGACAGCATATGGAGTACACTCAGCATCACAGCTGCTGTGCTGTGTTTAATCTGGCAATGAGAAAGAGCTTTACAGTGTCAGTAACTGTTTGCCGTAAAGGTAGTATACAATACATAGTTTGCATTTCAAAAACCATGGACTTTCCATTGGACTGGAGGCTGGCTGATATTGTGCCCATCTACAGGAATGGTTGCAGGGAGGGTCCAGGGAACTACAGGCCTGTCAGTCTGACTTCAGTGCCAGGGAAAGTCATGCAACAGGTGATGTTCTGTGCTACCATGAAGCATTTGCAGGAGAACCAGGTGATCAGGCCCAGCCAACATGGGTTTACCAAAGGCAGGTCCTGCCAAACTAACCTGATCGCCTTCTATGACAAAGTGACTCGTCTACAGGATGAGGGAAAGGCTGTGTATGTAGTCTTCCTGGACTTCAGTAAAGCCTTTGACACAGTTTCTCACAGCATTCTGCTTCGGAAACTGTCAGTCTCTGACCTGGACAGGTGCACACTCTCCTGGGTTGAAAATTGGTCAGATGGCCAGGCCTAAAGAGTGGTGTTAACTGGAGTTAACTCCAGCTGGAGGCCAGTTACAAGTGGG
>WAAB01014831.1:133750-161087 GCA_013389865.1 Piaya cayana | reverse complement strand
CATCTTGGCCTGTATCAGAAATGGCATGGCCATCAGTTCCAGGGAGGTTATTCTCACTCTGTACTCAGCACTGGTGAGACCGCGCCTCGAGTACCATGTTCCGTCCTGGGTCCCTCACCACAAGAAGGATGTTGAGGCTCTGGAGTGTGTCCAGAGAAGAACAACGAACCTAGTGAATCGGCTGGAGAACAAGTCTTATGAAGAGCAGCTGAGAGAGCTGGGGTTGTTTAGCCTGGAGAAGAGGAGACTGAGGGGAGACCTCATAACTCTCTACAGCTACCTAAAAGGAAGTTGTGGAGAGGAGGGTGCTGGCCTCTTCTCCCAAGTGACAGGGGACAGGACAAGAGGGAATGGCCTCAAGCTCCACCAAGGGAGGTTCAGGCTGGACATCAGGAAAAAAAATGTCATGGTAAAGGTCATTGGTCACTGGAACAGGCTACCCAGGGAGGTGGTTGAGTCACCTTCCCTGAAGGTATTCAAGGGATGGATGGATGAGGTGCTGAGGGGCATGGTTTAGTGATTAATAGGAATGGTTGGACTCAATGATCCAGTGGGTCTTTTCCAACCTAGTGATTCTGTGATTCTGACTTTACGTTGACATTCTAACTTTTACTATTTATAGCTATGCTTGAGGTGTCTAATTGGGAATCAAATATGATTTTCAGCAACAGCATTACCATTCTAATTTTTTGTGAATTTGGTGGTTTAAGAAGTTACTTTTGACCTTTTCCAGTGTTTGGAGGTTCTGGAGCAATATAGTCTTAGCTGTGCATCTCTGTACTTATTTTTCAAGAAATACTTAACATAAAGCTTGTAGCTCTATATGTATTTACTACATTCTGTCTAGTAGCATTATATGACTGTAAATATGAAACATTTTTTGAGAAATGGGGTTTAGGAATTTCAATTTACTTTTTCCACAGCCGTATAAACATTAATTAATATTCACCCATCTGTCTCTTTGCACATCCTGCTTCTCTGCCTATGTAAATAAGACTGTCATTTTTGTGTGGTTCCTGGCTGACCATTAACAGACAGAGGTTTAGCAACAAAAGAAATGTCCACAGCCTCAGGTCTGACATAACAGATACAATACTTAGAATTTTTAGAAACGGCAGTACCCACAGGGCTTTCCTGCTTGAAAGTCCAGTGCCAGGCATGCATGTGATGGGAATGTTGACTAATCTTTTGCTCTTTAACTTGGGTAGATATATTGAGGAGAAAATTGGATCCAGGTGTGTTAAATCCAAGGCAACTTCTTGTACAACTTCTCCAGCCAATTATCTTTCACAAGCAAATGGCTTCACTTCAAAGTGCTTCAGCTTACCCACCAAGTGAAGTTGTCTTTTTTTACTTCAGTGGAAGTCTTGTGAAGTTTCATTAGGTTCACAGTGTTTTGAGAAATCCCAAGGTTAGCAATACAAACCAATAAAGGAAATCTATCCTGGTTCTCTAATGAATCTTCTATAGGCTATGAATGACGAGTCTCTTCCAACAAGAAACCAAGTATTCTTATTTTATTTCCAAAGGGCAGACTTTGTCTCATATTGCATAAATATTTTGTGTATGCACAGAATTGTCTATGTCCTGTTATACTTTTAATTTCAAAATTTTGGTGAAAGTTTGTTGCACTCTTCTATTTTCTATAAAATATTTTCTTTTAATATACACAACTGCATGGAAGTACGCATGTGTGTAAGATAAAGTGATTTCTAGTTAAAGTTGAAAGTCCAAATGGCTATACATATATTTTTAGGTTGGAATTCATCCTTATTGGTTATATGTTAATTAAGCCACAATAAAAGTAAATAAATAAAGGCAAGATTTCATACTGAATCAAGCCTGTGATCAAGTGCTTCTTTCTTATTATGTCTGTTTTGATAAGTTCATAATGTAATGAACTTTTAGCTTCTTTCGTATCCTGATTTATGTACGCTTATGAGCTTGAGGATTTGTATTTTTCAAAATTTATCCTATTTCACATGTCTTCATTAAGACTAGCAAGTCTAATGCTTATCTAAATTCTACCAAGCTTCTGTTTTCTGTGTTATCTTAGCATAGCAAGAACTACAGATTAAAGGTGCTTTATGTTTTAAATGAAGAAAAAAAAACTTTTCTAAAAAAACCTATGTTTTTTTGGTTTAATTGTATATTACCCTGATTATTTTCTTCTGTGAGTGGTGAAGTTAAGTAAAAGTGTGTCTCTATCTTCACTGCTGTTTCAAGAAACTCCAGGGAAGCTCTTCCATTGAGGTTTGCTTAAACTGGAGCGCTTCTTTTGCATTGACAGAAGACTTGTGTAGTTACTGTAGATTGTTAGGTTATCTCCAAGTTATAAGCAGGTGGTCAAGAACATCTATGTCAGGGCTGTGAGTGTACTAATAGCTCTAATGGCCCTGACTAACCTCACCTGACGTCTCCATCCACATCCCTGCCCATAGGCCCAAGGGCTTGATTTAAGCTCAACCCTGCCTCTTTCCTCAGGGTGATTGTTTTGTCTGAGTTGTGTTGTAGGAGTGCTGATTCCTAGCTAGTTCAGCCATGTTTGTGTCTAAGCATAGACCCTATTGATCTGGGATTCCTGGTTTGACATCTGTTGTTCTTCTGAAGCTATTCAATGATCTCTGGATAATATCTCACTCCAGTTACCCTTAACTGCTTCTGATCTGCAGATTGTTTTCCTGACTTTGTCTTGTTCTTGTCTTTTTGACTTGTTCACAGCCTTACCACTATGAACTTTCCTGCTGATCTGCAGTCATGGTTCAACCTGATCACAAGCTCAGGATCTGCTCCCTTTCTCAGGAGCCCTTGCCCTGCTGACCTTTTATTGCATTTGGCTCCTACCCCCTCATCAATTAGGAAGTAGGTAACACTTGCTATGCTTTAACGATCATTCTGGATGAGGACATGTGATGAGGAATGACAGAAGAACTACTGTCCCTGAAAGTTAGTTTATCATGTTTTGTGATGGTCAAATAATAGTCAAATAGAGACTGACAAAACAGAGTTTAAAAGACATGCATCATTCTGGGCCCTCTTAGAATATTATTAAACCACTTTTTTTTACACTTAAATGATATCCTCTCATGCACTATACATAAGCAGAAAAGAAAGAGTGGAAAAATCCTCTCAATTTTCAGTTCATAAAGTACCCACAGAAATTAAGCAAGGCTCTATTAGCAAGCTTAGAATTTGATTGACAACAAAATGGGACTCAGAATATGTTATACCTTTGGAAACTGGGCTGCAAATCAAAACTGACAGATGACTTGTAACTAGTCTTAAAATATCCATTTTGTTAAAAATAGTGACCTGTCTTGTGGAACAGAATTCTCATATAGATTTTTGAGACCTCTGGATCACCTGCAGGAGCTAATTTGCAGGCACTAGAGGAACAGACAAGTTTGGACTAAAGGCACATCATTGCTTATAGTCATGTTTTCGGCTTCTTTCCATGTTGAATCTTTTGTTTGTTTTGAATCTGACTACCTTAAGGAATGCTTTACTATAGAGAGGATTTGGCTTACCATGCCAGACATGAGAAAAGCCAGGACCAAATTTCATTTGCACAAGTTTCTGGTCTTGCATATGTGTGTCAAGGCTGGCTAGTCAATCCTTATTCATGGTTGGAGAATGTCATCAGGAAGTTGTTCCTGGATATTGGAAAGAAACCTATCATCACCAGTACTATGTACAAGTCCCATGTTAGCAATTGCCAAATTATTATATAGAAGATGGACGAGGGAAATGAAAATATTTTCTGTAATGAAAATACTAACATTTTGCTTACTTCTCTTGGTAGAGGCATTTTGAATTTTGGGGGAAGAGTTCTTGAAAAAGGAGTCACTTGTTGATGTAAGGACTTGAAATCCCTCAGTACAAATTCACATAGCTTGGTGAATAAACAAGAAGAGTTAGAAACATGCACATACCTGCAGCATTGTGATCTTCATGGCATCACAGAGAAATGGTGGGATTGATCATATGATTGGAGTGCTGGGATGGAGGAATACAAACTCTTTAGGAAGGTCAGGTGAGGTAGATCAGGATGGGGTATTGTTCTCTGTGTCAATGACTAGGTGGAGTGCATGGATCTCCACCTGGGGGTGGATGAGGAGCTGACCAAGAGCTTATGGATCGGAATTGAAGGCAGGGCAGGGACAGGTGTTGTTACAGTGGGAGTCTGCTACAGGACAAGGTCCTATGTGGGCAGATAGGTGCAGTCTGCCATTTGCAAAACCTGGTCCTCGTGAGTTTCTTAAAGCATTCCAATATCTGTTGGAGGAATGACACAGCAGGCCACAGGAAATCCAGGAGGTTCCTGGAGTGTGTTGATGATAATTTCCTTCTCCAAGTGGCAAGCGGAGCCAGCGAGGAGAGGTGATATGCTGGACCTTGTTCTTAACAACAGGGAAGGGCTGGCAGGGAACATGAAGCTCAAGGGAAGCTTTGGCTGCAGTGAGTCTGAAATGGTGGAGTTCAAGATCCTTAGGGTAGCAGGGTGAGTGTGCAACAAGATTGCTACCTTGCACTTTACAACAACAGACTTTGGCTTTTTCAGGGATCTGCTTGGTAGGGTACCATAGGATAAAGCCCTGAAGAGAGGGGGCGCAGAAAAGTTCATTAATATTCAAGGATCACATCCTCCAAGCTTAGGAGAGATGCATCCCAACAACGTGGAAGTCAGACAAAAACCCCAGAAGGCCTGAATGATGAACAAAGAACTCCTGGACAATCTTAAACACAAAGGGTGGAAGCAGGGTCATGTAGCCTAGGAGGAATACAGAGAAATGATCTGAGCAGCCAGGGGAAAGCCAAAACTCTGATACAATTAAATCTCACCAAGGATATCAGAGACAACAGGAACATCTTCTATAAGTGTGTTGGTGATAAAAGGAAGACTAGGCAGAACTTGGGCCCTCTCTGGAAGGAAATGGGAGACCTGGTTGCCCAGGATATGGAGAAGACTGAGGTACTCAGTGACATTTTTGCCTCAGTCTTCACCAGCAAGGACTCAAGTCACTCCACCAAGTCACAGAGGGTAAAGGCAGGGATTGGGAGAGGAAGAACTGCCCATTGTAAGAGAAAATCAGGTGCAAGACCATCTAAGGAATCTGACGGTGCACAAGTCCATGGGACTCACAATGCATCCTGAGAGAACTAGCAGATGAAGTTGCTAAGCCACTATCCATCACATCTGAGAAGTTGTGTTATTCCAATGAAGTTTCCATTGACTGGAAAAGGGGAAATATAACTCCCATTTTTAAAAAAAGTTAAAAAGGAAAACCTGGGGAACCAGGTCTCACCTCTGTGCCCAGCAAGATCATGGAGTAGATCCTTCTGGAAACTTTGATGAGGCATATGGGAAATAAGGTGACTGGTGACAGCCAACATGGCTTCCTTAAGGTTGAATTTTGCGTGGTGAATTTGGCAGCCTACTACGATGAGGTTACAACATTGGTGGCTAAGAGAAGAGCAAGTGGTGTCATCTACCTGGACTTGTGTGCAAAGCATTTGACACTGTCCTGCATAAAATTCTTGTCTTGAAATTGGAGAGATGTGGACTTGACAGATGGACTACTTGGTAGATATGGAACTGTCTGGATGGTCACACACAAAGAGTTGTGATCAAAGATTTGATATCCAAGGGGAGACCAGTGACAAATGATGTTCCTCATGAGTCCATACTGGGACTGGCACTGTTTAACATCTTTGTCTGTGACATGGATATACGGATTGAGGGTGCCCTCAGCAAGTTTTCTGACGCCAAGCTGAGTTGTGCAGTTGACACAGTTGAGGGACTGGATACCATCCAGAGGGATCTGGACAGACTTGAGTGGTGGATCCATGCAAAACTCATGAAGTTCAACAAGACCAAGTGCAAGGTCCTGCACATGGATAAGAGCAGCCACCAGTATCAATACAAGCTGAGGGAGGAAGGAATCGAGAGCAGTCCTGCCGAGAATGACCTGGAGACTATACAAGTGGATGAAAAGCTGGACATTAATTGACAATGTTTGCTTGCAGCCCAGGAGGCCAACTGTATCCTGTCCTGCATCAAAACTGAGATGCTGGAGGGTGTCCAGAGAAGGGTAAAAATGTTGGTGAAGGGCTTAGAGCAAAAGCCTCATGAGGAGCATCTGGGAGAACTGGGGTTGTTTATTCTGGAGACTGAGGGGAGACCTTATTGCTCACTACAACTGCCTAAAAGGAGGTTGTATTGAGATAGGGTTTGGTCTCTCCTCCCTACTTGCTAGTGTCAGGACAAGGGGTAAATGGCCTCAAGATGCACCAGGGGAGATTTAGGTTGGATATTAGGAGGGATTTCTTTACTGAAAGTGTTGTCAAGCATTGGAACAGCCTGCCCAAGGAGGTGGTTGAGTAACCATCCCTTGAGGTGTTTCAAAGATGAGTCGATGTTGTACTCGGGAATATGGTCTAGTGACACACTAGAAGGGCTGGATCGATGGTTGGGCTCAATGATCTTAAAGATCTTTTCCAGCCAAAAGTATCCTGTGATTCTAAAAGAAGCATTGCCAACAGGTCAAGGCAGGTGATTCTGCCCCTCCCTTCGGCTCTCTTGAGGCACTCCACCTAGAGTACTGTATCCAGCTCTCAAGCAATCAGTATAGGACAGACATGGACCAGTTAGATCTCATCTAGAGGAGAGCCACAAAAATGATCAGAGGGATGGAATACCTCTCCTCTGAAGAAAGTCCGAGAGAGTTAAAGTTGTTTAGATGGAGAAGAGAAAACTCTAGGGACAACATATAACTGGCTTCCAGGACCTAAAAGGGGCCTACAAAATAGCTGGGGGGGAACTTTTTACAAGGACATGTAGTAGTAGGACAAGGGGTAATGGCTTTAAAATGAAAAAGGGTAAATTTATATTAGATATAAGGAAAAACTCCTTTACTGTGAGGGTGATGAGGCACTGGAGCAGGTTGCTCAGAGAAGTTGTGAATGCCCTGTCCCTGGAAGTGTTTAAGACCAGGTTGCCTGGGGTTTTGAAAAATGAGGGCTAGGAAGGTGTCTCTGCCCATGGCAGGGGGTTGGAGCTAGATGAACTTTAAGGTCCACTCCAACTCAAACCTTTCTATGATTCTGTGATATGGTGTTCTTGCTCTAGAATGGTTTTCATGGTAAGGCCCTGAGTACTTTTCAGACAAAACATATATTATTTTTCCTTTCTATTGGAAATGCAGTATCTGATTATAATCTTTGCTCCCAGTACAGGGTTTCTAATAGACAGTATCATAAAGAATAAAGAACACTGCTTTTGCTAATGGCTGATGTAGTTGTTGATCATCACAATAACTGCCAACTACAAACTTTCTGATGTTAAAAAAGTGGAATTTGATTAAAAAAGTATCTGTGATATCTATTTATGGTGTAGCATCTGTGGTAAGATGTATATTAAAGATATATCCCTTCCTAAAATGACACAAAAGCATAAAATTCCTCAGTTGTTTGGTAGCTGCTCTGGCTGGCACACAGCTGCCATCTTCACTTGATGAGACAAGTGCATCTCAAAACTATTAATGTTTTCATGTTCTGAGTTTTTTTGAAGAGTATGTTCTTTACAAAAGAGATAAGATGCTTACTGGTGAGATTATCAGTGAGGGTGGTTTTTTTTAATTTGGTACAATGAAGATAGCTGTACTTTCTGTTATGTTCAGTAATGAGTTTGGAAGGATGACTCGGAAGTTTTCTGTATCACTAAATAACACGGTAGAATGTCTCTTGAAGTTGAAAGAATTGTAGCGGAGATAGTAATGGTGTTCTTCAGACTGCATGATGGGTCTATTCAGTATATATTAGCTTTTAAAATGTTTTTGGTGGGAGGAGGACAAGGATTCCTGTTCTTTGTTTTTCTCTTCCAAATAATTTGTACTAAAATGCCTCTGAAGCATCTTTGATACAGCCAATAGCTAAATGAGACAATCATAAAATGCTCCACGACATCAGCAAAACATTTTGTTGGAAATTAAAGGCTAAGTAGTGTAGATAATGATCTTCCTTAGATTGTTAAATATTTAAATAATTAAGGTAAAGTACACATGTTGAATCAGCTTGGACATGCAAAACAAAATGGATTATGTATTTGTTCATCACTCAAGTACTGTTTTGCTTATCAGGATTATATCATGCCTATGCTATGTTTGAAAGAGTAGATACTGTAAACTGATTAAAGCATATTGCACAACATATTAGCTGAAGTTGTTGACTCTATGGTTCTAGTATATAAAATACCAACGCTGAAGGGTGGAATTTTTCAGCTTATTACACTTCTGTTTATTACATTTTTTTGGTAGCTGGAATGTTCCCTGAGTCAATATCATCAGAAAACAAATGAAAATATTAAGATTAGAACATGAGTTGTAAAATGATGCAGCATGTTTTAGGACTTTCAGCTTTAGTTGCTGATCTACATATCCACTTGGAAACGAATATCAATAGCTTATATGACAAAGTAAAATAAATAAATAAAATTAAAATAAAATATCAGATAGTAACTATTCTTTGAAAACTGCATTCTTAATTAGCATGAATATCATCACTGGAAGTCTTATATGCCAAGTGACATGTAAGACAGCCATGCCTTAGCCAAGAGCTGAGACCAAGGCAAATGCTCTGCGTGTGATAAGCCATTGTAAACAGGGGAATGTAAACAAAACCTGAGGGCAATGGGCCATGATCAGAGCTATGAACCAAAAACTAGATTGATATAGCACAACATCACTATGGATGGTTCATAGTGCTGGCCTGAACTGACCCTAGCTACATTCCCATTTAGTTTACTTAATTTATTCACTGTAGTGTCTTTTTGCTTGGTACTCCTTTTCCAACTGTGACAGAGACAGGTAAGCTGCTTAACAGTGCATGGTATGACTGCTTCTGTTTTTGTGTATGCAGGAGAACTATATTTAACTAGTAGTTTTATAATGCTGACAAGATGCATGACTGTCTAGTTTTATCCATGTTGATAATGTCAAACTGAAAGGGAAGAAGGTGACTCTAGGAGGCTGCGTGAAGGTAAGAATTCAGGGGCCTGAGAATCTTCTAAGTCTAGGTTTCTTAATTTACTAGAAGAGTTCTTCAGCTACTTTTTTGAAAATAAGAACTCTCAGGCCTCTAGAAGGATGCTGAAATCTAGTAAGTCTAGTGCTGGTAGAAATAATAATAAAGTCATCTTTCACTTCTTGTCCTTTTACTTCTGCATGTTCAGTAACTTATTTTCCTAAGTTATTGAATTACAATGCAAAAATTTCAGCATGTGATGACATGTCTCACATGGTTGTTGAACACCTACTGAAGAGGAAAACTTTCCTTTCAGCAGTAATGTTTGACTGTTGTAAATAGCATATTCCTAAGATGATCTAATATATAAAAGACTGTGTGACAAATTAAAGTTGTCATGTTTCTGAGACTAAGGCATAAATCAGAAAAATTTATCTCAGGGAGTTTGGGGTGGAGAAAAAGAGAAGAGAGGGTGGGAGCAAAAGAGGAAAAGGAGAGAACATCTAATTTCTGTGTTTGAATGTATAGAAGAATAATGGGCTTTCTCTGATCAAATGGAACTGATAGTGGATCTGTACCCTTTATATTAACTTGTTATGTGAACTGAAGGTAAGATTCTATTTCTGGGGCAAATTTTCCCATGTGAGTAATTTTCTCATCTGAAGGATTCTTAATACCCTTAAAAGAATGAGGTATTATTTGTAAATTAGACCCAAGGATTGTAGGTTGACTCCTAAGGTAGCCTTATGCACTCTACCTGTAAATTAATTAATGTACACTGTTATTACAAGATGAAACGACAACATGTGTGTTTGAAGATCTTTTATTGATGACTAGATGTACCCCAGTCTTCAGTAACAGATTTTCCATGATCGCTGATGGCTAGTTTCTCCTTGTGATTGGGGTAGATGTCAGTGTTGTTGCCTGATCAGTGTGTTTACCCAGTGCTGAGTAGGTAATTAGCTTAATATTCCAAGGCACTTTCTGAAAGTTTGAATTTTCTTTGTCTTCAGTGTTTTTCAAAATATGTATGCAGGGAGTGATTTGGGCCTGTGGAGAACGGAAATTTCGATCCCTGTGTAGTCACATAGGCACTGTACATGCACAGCTCTGAGATGTCTGGATGAAGAGGTGCCAGCCCCCCCCCGCCAGTGCATCCCCTTGGGCCAGCACAGCCAAGAGCTACCCCCTTCACATTGATGTCTTTGATGTGACGTGCTCCAGCAGCGCTGTGGTGAGGTCCTGACCAGGGCCGACCTCTATCCTGTGAGAGCTGCTGTAGGCTGAGGGTTCAGTGCTGCGCCCCACCAGAGCTGCTATTACTGTCGCCTCACAGCTGGGATACTGCCTGGCCTTCCCTGGTCTGTGGCTGACCCTGGCTGGTCTCACTGGATCTGCCTCATCACCATAGGCTTATCTGGCAATCTAGGTTCTCATCTATACCTAGTGACCCTCTATCCTGGCCTGCCACGCTCTCTTTGGAATGGGCACTGGGGGGGCAAGGCACCCTTTGGTTCCTGGGGCTGGGTTGGCAGTGAGTGGATAGGCTTCATCTCATGGCACGCTGGGCACCATAATGTAGCCTTCCACATCTGAGGTAATCACGCAACAGTTTTTTGAGTGAAGGCTTTTCTCAGTATTTCCCTCTGAAGCTGTTTTGACCAACAGTTATTTTAGTGAGCCTAGGAATCCTATGTCTGATCCAGATAATATCATTACTAATCTGTTTTTTCCATAAAGCATTTTGATAATTTGATGATTAAATTCTAGAAAACTCTTTGCATATATATTTCAGTGAGATACATGGATCAGCCAAGACAGGAAAACACACTGAATGATGTATTTCACACGTGGTACATGGCTGTAATACTTCTATACATTAGGTGTATAAATTGAAGAAATCACTGGTGGTAATCTAGTGGGTTTTGTAAGTGATCAGGACTTACAATAAAATGAAAAAAATGTATTATTTTGTGTGTATATTTACTTTAGAAGTTGCAACAAAAGTTTTGTGTGATTGCAGCTGAATGCAATCTGGGAATCCAGATAAGAATGAGGTGTTTCTTTGAATGAAGTAACTCAAACTCTTTTCAAGGTAGTATTGTTTACTCATACCCCATTTTCCCTCCAAAGATCAACTCAAAGGGCTGTGAAGACTGACTTCATTAGTCTAGCTTTAACTCTGAATCCAAAGGACCTTTTACTTAGCACTTCAAGAAATACCAAAGAGATATTTATATTTACAGTTTTTGACAACACTGTAAGCCTCACAGGCCTTTCTTCCTAAATTAAATAAAATCTGCAGTGCAAACTATGCAAATGTGTTTTGTCGTTCTCCTCCCTGAGTTGCCTTTTAGTATTTTGTCACAGTGAGCGCAATTAGGCTAGGATAGTGGGTTTGGGTTTGTTTTTTTTTCTCACAAGCATCTATGTACATCTAAAATGAAAAGAAAGAAGAGGGGAAAAAAAACCAAATAAACCGTGGCCTTGTGCCAGGGACAATTTTGTCTATTTTCTCCTCAGAGAATGGTGTTAGCACTGACAAATATAAATGTTAAATCACTTAAGATAGTCACCATTCAAAGTGTGTCTCTGATCAATTCATGTGTGTAGTTTCTGTAGCATATCCTAAATATTCTTTTTCTGGTTAGAAATAAAAGATAAGATCATCAGCACTTGAATTGACTAGAACAGTAATCCATGTAGCTCAGCTGGCACTTTTCCTAGATGGAACCTAGGGCTGAGGGGCAGAAATTTCAGGAATATCATTCTTTGGATTTCATCATTCACTAATATAGAAATTATCTGTGGAAAAGGTAATGCCAGTTCCCATTGGCATGATCTGAATCTGATTAGTAAAGGAGTGGATGTTTCAGTCTGCGGATTTTTGATGAATAGATGAAGTGCAATAAGCAGAAAGAATGGGTTACATTCTTTACTGACAGCAGATGTGTGCAGAGTGATTAGTATCCTTGTAAGTACCCAGGTAATGGTGTATCTCACTGCCACAGATGTGTCATTTTCATCTTGAGGAAATAATCTAATGTATGTGTTTACTCATTCTCCATATTTCAGAAAAAATAGTTTTACATTTTTATCTGTCATCTACAAAAAATGTTAAATCTTTCCATACAAGGACTTGTGTTGTATTTTAAGATCATACATGGTTTAACTCCTTGTTATTTTAGGTGGATCTAAATCTAACTCAGCTAGAACAAATTAAGGTAATAATGAAGTTACTGACACTACTGAAGCCTTTTTTTTCAGGTAACATTTTTTTAATAAGCCTCATCAGTTTGGCTTATTCTCAACCAAGAACACTAAGCTTTCCATCATAATCATTGCAATTAAAGCAAATTATCAATCACTTTACCTAGCAGAAGCAATAATCTGTCATTTAGATGCTTTATCGTATCATAGTAAAGCACTGAAGAAATAAACAATAGAATAGCCATAGTTTAGCTTTAGCTCTGAAAATAATGAGAAATACCACCTTAGATGGTCCACAGACTTTCTGAAAAGGTAAGTAATGTAAATGTGTCTGAATACCAGGGATGTTTACTTAGCATATAAGGATGCGTTATTAGGAATGGAATTACGTAAACTGTCACGCAGGGAAGGAAAGCAAAAGATAAAGTTTAGTAGTGTTGCTGTGGAATAAGTGTCTGCAGCCTGTGAAATATGTGAGTTTAGGGTGGGACTAGAAATATGGAATAGCAGTACTACAGAGGATAGCCAAGAGATGAAAAAGCAATTATCAGTGTGAAAGACAAGAAGGAAAACTACTGGAAGTAAAGACAGAACTTATTTCCTCTAGATAGCTGTTGGAAATAGCTACAAAACAGCTACTGAGAGAATAGCATCTGAAAAAAAAACCAAAAAAACCCTACCCCATAGCAAATAAGAAACCCCCAAATCCAAATCCTCCATAATTTTCAGTTTTTCATTTCCTCTAGTGAATGGAGATAAGTTCCTTCACTCAGCTAGCAAGCAGGCAGTTACTGTCCTACAGGGTCCTGGCTCAGCTTTTTGTCAACACAAGTGTGCAGCACAAGCTGTATGTGTAGTCTGCAACCTCAGGGTAGATGCAGACTGACTGCTTGCAAATATGGATGTGTTTACTTTTTTGTTGTCAGGCAACACAGTAGACATTTTGTCTATTCATCTCTTACAAAACACGTATTTTTTTTGCGTTTTCTTTTAATTTCCATAAGTAGTTTCCCCCAAAAGTCAGCCATGGAAGGTTACATCTCCATGCAAAATATTAAAGTGAGATTTCATTCTGCTCTCACATGAAAGAATTTAGAGTAGCTCCATTAAACTGCTTAGATTTCTTCTGTTGTACACTGACTATAGGACCTCACTGAGACATGCTATCTCTGATTTAAGGCTCTGAGTATTCAGTTTACAGTGGTTTAGCATCCTTGAAATTGATGTCAGTACAGTTTTATCTGCAAAGAAATTCCTAACAGATCTATATACATGTGCTCTCACACTATGCTCTATTCAGATTTCCGGTGTTCTTTTATTTTGTAGTAGTCTAATATTATCATAGCAATATCACAGAAAATCAATGCCCAATTAATTTTATGTGGGTGTGAGTTTTTTTAATGTGACCTTTCTTTTTTTTTTGAGTGGAAAAAAAGCAAACTAAATCTTTGTTGTGTCATACTAATTCAGTCATAGAAGACAGACATGTGTACTGCAGAACTCAGATAAAAACAAAATACCACAAGGAAATTAATGGTAGCTTTGTTTTCAAAATAGAAAGTCATAATATAACTAACATAATATATGCAAAATTGTGATGGACTATAAAAACTATTAACAGATTTGGTTGAAGCCTTAGGAGACTTGTTTGCATGCAGTGATCAGTTTTTGTTTTAGCTTCAATATTATTTGTTTACAAGAAGAAAACCAGTTTTTTTAAGGATACCATTACTTTCCTAGCAGTACATTTATTTTGTAACTATTATTTTTTTCTCAACCAAAAGAAAATTACTATTTATATTTATTGTCATTGTTCTTCTGAAGCACTTTTCTTATGTTGAAAATAATATAGCTTGTCCTCTGTGACTCTGCTTTTCAACATAAATTTCATGCACCCATAATCTTATTTACATCAAAATTATTTAGCTTTTGCACCTGCTAGGGATTTTTTTCAGTACTGAGGAAAAATATTGATATCTGATGCATCTGGAGATTTTCAGAATTACTGTCAAAAAGATCTTGGTTGACCAATTTTATTCCCCAAATATTCACTTAAGTCCAAACCAAAGATTGGTGTAGCACTCTAATTACAGTGGTTTACAAAGAAAGCATGTATCACCTAAAAAAAGTATTAACAACGCGTCACCATGCACTTCTGATGTATCATGGAATTTATCTAAACAATATTTTTATGATTTGTACAGTCATGAAAGCTTTGTGAAAGCTGGTTTAGTTCAGCAGCAGCTTGTCTATGCTTTTTTTGATGTATATGAATAGTAACATAAGTAGAATATTCTTCCCATGGTTTTGGAATTAAAATATTCATGTATATTCAGGTTGCATATGTTACCAAAATCGATAAATTATTTCTGAAGAAGTTTAAAAGGAAATTATGACTAAATCAGCTATAAGACTGATTGCAAAGACATGTGGGGATGGCTAATCTGATGTCTTTCCTTGCATCTGTCTTGTGCCTCTGGCCCAGAGAAAATAAAATATAAACACTGTGGTATTTTTGTAATCCAGCCTCTAGATTTGGAAATTTACTGCTTCCCACATAAACCGTAATTTCAAACACTTTACTGAGTTTATGTAAAGACAGTTGTATGTGCCTGCCCTTTTCACTAATGAAATCTGAGTGCTCAAATGAGACAATGGCCTTTTGTATCTGATCCTTATCCAAATTAGACTGGGTAAACTATCAGAGAACATTTCTGTGCAGGATTAATGTTAGTTTATAAATATAGAGTTGATGGGAAAAAAAAAAAACAATAGAAATTAAAGTTCAGGCAAATAAATAAATTGTTCTAAATGAGCTCAAAGCCAAGAGAGTAAGCTAAAACCAAGACAATAGGACAGTTGATGTGAGAGACAAAATTGTGAAAAGTGTGTAAAGGGGTGATTTATTGTTCTGAGGTCTTTGTTGTTATTTTTCCCTTTCATTTCCTTCATGGGTTGAGCAGCCATGTAGTGAATTGATTTATCATGCAGAATTGTTTCACTTAGTTGTTCCTAGGGTAGCTAAATGCATAAACTGCATGCAGCCTTCAAACAGATACTGTCATTATACTAGGTAGTTAGGTTAAACAGTTTAGGAATATAATAACTGAAAATTAATTTCTATAGCTAATCTGTTTAGATTTTTGGATCCCTGACTTTGAAAGTAAGATACAACTGCCATATAAGCCTCATACTTCTTTTTACAGGACCCAGCATTTGGCCTTGTTAAACCTCATGCCATTTTACTCAGCCCAGTGGTCCAGCCTGTTCAGATCCCTTTGCAGAGCCTCCCTACCCTCCCACAGATCCACACTTCCACCCAGCTTAGTGTCATCTGCAAACTTGCTAAGGGTGCACTCAATGCCTTCATCCAGGTCATTGATGAAGACATTGAACAGGGTTGGACCCAGCACTTCGCCCTGGGGAACATCACTTATAACTGCTGACAAGAAGGAAAAAATATCTACCTTTTTTGTCTCAACCTCATTGCATTATCCATTCAAGCTGAGTTTTAACCTATAAGAGGGTAAATAACATTGTAGCTGTGCTGGGATTTAGTTGTAGCTATTGATTTTTTGTTTAAACCCTTGGTACTGAATGGTGACAATATAAACACCAAAATAGTTGCAGAAGTATAAGATTTTGTCCTTTGTGGAATTATAGTATTATACTGATTGACAAAATTTCTTTATGTTGTTTCATGGAACATCAGAAACTGAGAGAATAGCATGAAATCTGTTTAATTCTAAAGCAAAATACAGTGCTAAAACAGAGATTAGTCCAAAAAAGATATTTAAATAGGGTTGAAATCACTGCCTGTATATGTCTAAGCTCTAGTATAAGATGCTGACTACTTGCTTCCTACCATCTGTAAGTGGCAATTGTTTGATTAGGTTCCTGAGCATAAATTGATTATGGCCAATGCATATGGATATTTGTAGCAATGCACATGATACAGAAAATTCTTCTCATACTAAATCTAAAAAGTAGCAACTGCTGGAAAGAAAGTCACCTGTATCCCAACTGTGTTGCCAAACACAGTACACACAAAATTTAGGTAGTTTCCAATGTCTTTTGTGGAACATTTAATAACCATCAATGTTTTAATGAATGTAAAGACATGAAGGAGCTTAAACAAAGATATTTTCTACATTAAAATATTTTGCACTTCTGACTGTGTTTCAGCTGGGGACATGTGTAAAATAAAAACTTTTTTTATAATATTATTTGACCCATAACATTATTTTTGTATGTTACATGAACAGTTTCAAAATCCATATTCGAAAAGGTAATTATTGGACAAATGAAAGCATGATAAAATTTATAAAAAACTGGATTTTTTTTAAGATTCTGCAAAAAAAAAAAAAGTTTTTGCCAACAGCCATTCTCTGACACTTCATATTTCCCAGTAGGTGGCAAAACACAAAACCATCTTGTGGTCTCTTAAATGAAACTAAGAATAGAAATAAACAAGGGAAATCACTTATCTGCAAGAAAATATTTCAAAATTGTATAATCAATGATATGTTAATGAAGGATTGTTAAAATAATTTTCAGTGATCTAATGTCATGGGAATAAAGTCATAATGACTTTAATAATAAATAGATTAAGGAAACCCTTCTAAGTAGCATTATGTTTAGGTCATGTTTCTCCATTTCATCTCATTTCTACTTGGAAATTATAATTCCTGGATCTATACCAGGTAATGTGAGTGTTGATGGCATCAGAATTGGAATCTCTGACACGAAATATTGAATTAGTACTTCAAATAGAAGTATTACTATTGCTGCTGCTTTGGACCTAAGCTAAAATCATCTAAAATATTTTAGAAATATTGACAGAAAGTAGTGTCAACAAACATCCAATTTCTGAATCCAATGCAACACTTAAGATGAAAAGCATATACGTGGCATGTTGTAGACACATAAAAGTAAGCTTATTGCTTTTCTGTTAATTGGAAACCATATGAATGTAGTGTGATATTGAGCCCAGACTGACGCAATGTACCTTGACACTCAGAAGGACTCACTGTCTTACTATCACGTTAATTGTATTTTCATAGCTCCTTTGTGGGAAGAACAAGACACCATTTTATAATTGTTACTGTTTCTAGGAAGTTTTATAATGCTGCTGACACTCATGTGTGAGAAACAATGCCTAAAACATGGCTGCAAGTGGGAGGAAGGATGTTGAAATGAAAGACTGAAGTGTGAGCATAGAATTATGCTCTTGGGTCTGAGGTCTCTTACATACTTTATCAGTATGAAGACATGCCAGGTCAGACATCAGCACCTGCCTGAACCTACTCCAGAGTTCCCTCAGGACCAAAGAAGGAATGTCTTGCAATTTAGTGTATTCATATGATTTTTTTTTTGTTTGTTTCATTTGTTTTGTTTCGCTTTGGTTTTGGGGGGTTTTTTGGTGTTTTTTTCAAGACGGAGGTGTTATGATCAGTTTCTGCCCACTAATCCAATTCATGTTCTGGATAGACAGGGAAAAAACCTCTTCACCCTATGGTTATGTCTCTGTATCATTCATATCTGATGGCATAACTTTGTCTTTAGTTGCAGTTCTTCCTAAAATGGTGATCTAAAACTTGGCAATGACTTTTGACTGTGACACGCTGGAAAATGAGAATCCTCCTGACTCTTCTAGCATGCATGATATAGTCTGAGATACTTACCTACTACTAAGTTGACTTCCAGCTGAGTCACAAAACAGAATAATCTAAGATTCCATGACTTCTTTACAGGCTTCCAATCACTTAACATTTACATCACACTTTATACTGAGGTGAAGAATTGTCGCATGCCTTGATTAAGATTTTAAGTTCTCCATACTGAACTGTTATTATTTTAATAAATAAAAAAGTCTAACACCTTTGGAAATCAGCCTGAACACAAGTAGGTACCAGAAAATAGAGTTAAAAACTGAATTCCGTGTAGAGATGAGACAATTTTGTAAACTGCATTGATAAACAATGCTGGAGGGTACTGCAGCTGTGGTCATTCTCAATTACTTAGTTAAATGAAGATAATTTATTAAAAGATATACTACACCTAAAATAAAACTGTAGTAAAAAAACACTGGGTGAGATACATAAAGATATTTCATCTCATGTCATAGTACATAATGACAACAGTAAAACCTCCTCATAATGTCCTTGCTTATGCGGTCATCACTTTCACATCCGCAGGCTTAGCCTTTGCTAGTACATCTTGTTAGTGAAGGGCTCAAAAATTTCAAGTAAAACTTTAGTTTTTATTTCTGTCCCCCATGCCCCTCCACTGATGGCTGAAATGATTAATGAGCTATTTGTGTGGATTGAGGGAGATTCTTAATTAATGATCTAGATAATTTTTTCTTGGTTTCTTTGCTGTGGTATGAACAGTACCTTGTTCTAAATTTATGTGTTTGGAAGGAGATCTTTTAGAAGAAAGCAGACTGACTAAGAAACCTGGGGATAAGGTAGTATTTCTGTTTTAAGAAAAAATGTGCAAAAATATTGAAGAGCAGATGAGACTGGGACAGAAATTGAGAGTTGTTTAGTGGAAAGTTACAACAAATCTTAAAACAAAAAAGGCAGAATAATCCTATTTCCATCTGAAATGGCAAAAATTGCTGAGGGTAGGCAGAATGTTTTACCAATGTGCAGATTTGTTAAAGATATCAATAGTTAATTGGAAGTCTATCTTAAACATTTATAACTCATTAAAAATTAGATATAAAGCAAGTAACAGTGAAAACTTGAGTTAGTAGTTATTTTCCCAGAGAAATATCTGACAGAGTCAGAGACACACAATTCCTACCAACACATTTCTTCTTGGAGGAATAGAGGCCCAGGCCCATCAACCTGTGAGGTAAGGTGGTCAGTTTTGATTCCTCAAATAAAAAGGTTTTCAGGTATCAATTTTATACCATTTGAAAACATTTTGGAGCCTCTTGGTTGGGGAGGGGCTGAGTCAATTCGTATGTATTGATTGGTACTTGGCAAGGCCGCTTGTGTTGTCAGATGCAGGAACTGTGCTGTTTCCCAGCTCTCCAAGGTGGGGAGCTTGATATGTGCCTTGGAAGTGTCTTTGGTTTTGACCTGAAGCAGTCAGGCTGTGAAGCCAGCAAATCACCCCAGGTGCCACTTAGTTGATAGATCACGACCCAATCTATCTGTTTTACCAGATACAGTTATCAATTGCGAGCCACTCCTTTTGCCAACTGCTCTCTTTTGCAAAAGACAAGCTTATTTTGCCATTTAAAGGGGCTAATACATCTAATATACCACACAGAGAAGGGTAAAGAAGCTGCCAAAAGGACTGGAGAACAAACTTCATGAGAGGCGGCTGAGGGAACAATGGTTGTTTAGCCTAGAGAAAGGGAGGCTGAGGAGAGACTTTATCACTGACTGTAACTACCTGAAGGGAGGTTGTAGTGACGTGGGTGTTGGCCTCCCTAGTAACTTGTGATAGGATAAGAGGAAATGGCCCCAAACTGAGCCAGCAGAACTTCAGATTAGATGGCAGGAAAAAATTCTTCTCTGGAATGGTTATCAGGCACTAGAACAGGCTGTCCAGGGAGGTGGTTGAGATACCATCCCTAGAGGTATTTATAAACTGGGTAGATGAGATGCTTAAGGGTATAATTTAGTAGTGGACACATGTAGCTGGACTTGAGCTCAAGAGTCTTTTCCAACCAACAAACAATTCTATGATTCTTTGATTATATTTGTTTTGTGCCTTTTATGGTTTTCTTGTTTTCTTATTTATGTTCCTGATTCCATCAAAAGTATGTATATGAGGCAGGAAGAGGAAAACACTTTCAGAAGTATTTAAGAGGAATGGAGTGGGGAGGACTAACAGATAAAGTGGTTTTGTTGTTGCTTTTTTGTGTTTGTTTGGTTTTTATGTTTCCACAAGCAGAACAGATCTGCTACATCATCTCTCTGTATTTGTCATCCAGATACTTCAGCCAGCTCACACAACTTGTTGCCTTCCGATACAAAGACATCATGATTCTGATGAAGAATGCCTGCCTTTGATTGTGGCATTTATTTGCCATAAGTTAAGCCTCAGTAGAGGAGTTCTAAAGATTGCTTTGTGCCTAAGGATGAAATAAACGTTTATGACAAGTGATTCAAAAAAGGTTTGTGTTAATGTAATAGCGAGATGAAAACTGAAAAGAATGTGAGGATGATTGAGAAGCAACTGTAGCATATGAAAAAGTCTTCTGGGTAGCTTCCATGCTCTAGAGAATGCAGTGAGAAATGTGGCATAGGGAAAGTATCTGAGAAAACAATATTCTCCCAAGTACTTCTAGAGTCCACATCTCTTCTGGGCTGCCTGCTTCTCCATATACTTGTTTCTTGTCCATTAAAAGTCCTATAACACTGCAATCTTGTTTCTTGCTTATTGAAAGTGTTATAAGCAGTGTGATGTAGGAAGCCAGCTGCATCATATCTCAGTACCTGAATTTTCTGAGCTTCAATTTTGTCAGTGAAAAATTCAGAAAAAAAAAGTATTTTTAAATTAGTAGTTGGTTTTATCTGTTTTTTAAACTTTAATTTATTAAGTTGTGTCATCTAGCATTCCATTTGTGTTGGGTTTTGGTTTTTTTTTATTAGGAAAAGGAAAAGATATGGCTGTGTCACAGGTGAACACCTGTGATCTGTTGGGTTTTGGACTTAAAGGTTTTAGGAAATGAAGGTACTAAGGCAAGTTTTGGAAACCTCCTTCTCCAGCTCCGAATTGGCTTTGTGGTTTACAAAGCATGTGTATTTTCAGTGGTGCTGCATTTGTATTTTGCTTAAGTTCCATATAGCAGGGCTAGTGGGGAATTTTTTAAAAAGGGGTGATTTTTCCCTTTCATTCCTATGGAGCTAGTAATTAATTTCCACGTAATCTGGGAATGATAGAGGGCCACACGAGAATTTATGTTCATGCTGTGTATGTATTGCAATTTAATTTTAAAGTTATTTTAGTAAAAACATGAAGAAGTAAAAGGCTATTCAACACTCAAACTGATAAATTCTATAACCACACACTGTGGGA
Organism: Piaya cayana; assembly: GCA_013389865.1. Lineage (NCBI taxonomy): Eukaryota > Metazoa > Chordata > Aves > Cuculiformes > Coccyzidae > Piaya > Piaya cayana. Next base: position 139,814 of record WAAB01014831.1, on the reverse strand, counting down.
GGTATCTAGATTAAGAAATTAACTGCTTCTTTTGCCTGTATACATGGTGATAAGATTAGTTAATAGCCTGCATTGTGTAGCGTGTACCATTTACTGATTTTGGTTGCTTCAGTGGGTATTTAACAAATAGCGTGTCTTCATAAACAACAAATAATGCTTATGCTATGTACACTATTCTGTAATAAAAAGTATGTTTTTCTCTTGAATGTCCAAAAAGATATTTGCTAATGTCAGCTTTAGCATCTGTGATTGACACATAACGATAGCCCAAGTGCTGTTGGCTTAAAGGATTACTTGTTTTTCAAAGAATGTAATTAGCTATTACAAAAAATGGGTTAGCTTGGAAAGATAAATTATTGACAGGAAAATGCATGTATAAAACAAGTAATGATGTTTATCTGGCAAATTTTGCTTTTACAATTAAACTATCTGGTGTGTCTAATAAGATTATATAAGTATCAATGTATAGCTGTTCTAGAAACACATGTTTACAAAATACCCGTGGAAGAAAGCTCTCAAGAAATGAAAATCTAGCAGGAAGAGTCTTGCAGAAATTATTTCCAGAGTAGATATAGGTCTTTGAAAATAATAGGTAACAAAAATTATCTATGCCGTGATGTAACTTACTGGTAGACTAACTATTGGTCACCTCATCAAAAACCAGTCACAGGAGTAAACCAAGTAGGTGGTGAATGAGAATACCTCCTCTGTGAATGACCCAGTAGTGTCACTTGTAATGATTAATTACATATATGTGGCCAAAACACCAATCTTCTCCCCTTTATGTATATGAGTCTGAGCCAATTGTTTTGAAATAAAAAAAAATTTTATCAGTGTGGTATTGAGCTCTAACACAAGGGTGAAACTAGCAAGCAGTGAATCACAAGTCATAGCAACAAGTCTAGGGTACTAGATATATGATATGATGAGAACAGAAAAGCAATAATTTATACTCATTTAGTAATTTTTATCTCTTTCCAAATGATTACTGAAATCTTGTAATATTCACAGAATCACAGAATCACAGAATCACAGAATCACCAGGTTGGAAGAGACCCACCGGATCATCAACTCCCACAAAACCCTAAACCATGTCCCTCAGGACCTCGTCCACTCGTAACTTAAACACCTCCAGGGAAGGCGAATCAACCACCTCCCTGGGCAGCATATTCCAGTGCCTAATGACCCTTTCTGTGAAAAACTTCCTCCTAATCTCTAACCTAAACCTCAAGCAAATTATTCAAGCAAATTAGATAATAATTTCATTCTTGCCTACAAGAAAACTTGTTGATCTTATGACTCAGAAGTTCTGATATCTTTGGGAGATGAGCTCTGGATTCCTCACACTGCAGTAAGTTTTAGATCACACATAATCCAACTCTGCTTTCCACTGAATCTTGTGTTGTGATATACACTGGGCAAAACTAATGAAAATTGAGTATATAATTAAAATGCCAAAATCAAATTCTTCACTACTTTGTGTTTGTAGCTGGTCTTGCACATACATTTCATTCATTCTGACTTTGGTGTTTCTAACAAGTTAAATTAAAAAAAAAGGTATAAAATTACCATAATGGTGAAGAATCAGACCTTATTCACTCATTGATATAAATAACTAGTTTTAAGATATGCTTCAAAACTTAAAGGCAGGTATAAGGTATAAACAAAGATCCTTGTATCTGTGACATTTAATTAGGCATGATAATTCAGCCTACATTCTGTATAATAACCTACAATTTTTGGGAATTTACATAGATGTACTTAGATTATCGACATTCTACAAACACTCCCACAAAATACATTGCAAAAAATATTGAACTTAGATGCTGTTTTAATGAGAAATAATAAGGAAGAGTTGAAGATAAATTGCTTTCATTATAATGTAAAATTTAAGAAACATAACATTTTACTTTTCTTCTGAGAGATGTGATACTATCAACCAGAAGCAGAAAACAGCTTACATGAATAAAATGATTTTGATGTTCACATCTTAGTACTTTTTTTTGGAAAAAAAAAGGCCCCAACAAAACCATTCTTATTCTAAGAACAATGTTATAATGTGTCCCGTCTTAAAAGAGGGACAGTTCTTTTTTATTGTTGAATACATTTCAAGAGGAAATTTTATTTCAGCTACTGTAAGAAGCTGAGACTCAATAGCTGTTGCTTGTCTTTCTGAGGATTTACCAGCTAGCAAAGTAATGTCTGCTTATGATCATGAAAGATTGAATTTAACCTGCAGGTTTTTCAAGAAACCTAGTACCTAGCTCAGATTTTGGCCAACTTCTGAATCCTGATGTTTCTATTCTACATAGAATCATAGAATGGCTAGGGTTGGAAGGGACCTTAAAGATCACCTAGTTCCAGCCCCGCTGCCATGCACAGGGACATCCCACTAGATCAGGCTGTCTAAGGCCTCATCCAGCCTGCCCTTAAACACCTCCAGGGATCTGCATCCACGACTTCCCTTGGCAACCTGTTCATCACTCTCAACCTGTCTCATCACCTCATGGTGAAGAAATTCTTCCTTATGTCTAGTTTAAATTTGCCCTTCTCCAGTTTGTATCCATTCCCTCTTGCCCTGTTTCCACAAGCCTTTATGAATAGTCCCTCTCCATCTTTCTTGTAGGTTCCTTTGAGGTACTGGAAGGTTGCTGTAAGATCTGCTTGGAGACTTCTCTTCTCCAGGCTGAACAAGACTAACTGTCTCAGCCTGTACTCATATAGAAGGTGCTCCAGCCTTTGGATCATCCTTGTAGTCTTCCTCTGGACCCATCCCTTCCTATGTTGAGGATTCTAGAACTGGACACAGTACTCCAGATGAGGTCTCACAAGAGAGGACAAGAGGGGCAGAATCACCTCCCTTAATGGGCTGGCCATGCTTCTTTTGATGCAGCCCAGGATATGGTTGGTCTTCTGTGATTCTGTGATTCTGGGCTGTGAGTGCACACTGCTGGTTCATGTTGAGCTTCTCATTGTCTAGCAGTCCCAAGTCCTTCTCTGCAGGGCTGCTCTCAATCACATCATCCCCCATCATGTACTGAAAATGTGTATTGCCACAACCCAGGTGCAGGACGTTGCACTTGGTCTTGTTGAACCTCATGAAGTTCTCACAGGCCCGCTTCTTCAGTTTGTCCAGGTCCCTCTGGATGACATCCCGTCCTTCCAATGTGGCAACCACACCACTCAGCTTGGTGTAATCAGCAAACTTGCTGAGGGTTCACTNTTCTAGGAGGATCTGTTCCATGACCTTCCCAGGCACAGAGGTGAGGCTGACAGGTCAGTAGTTCCCAGGGTTGTCTTTTCTGCCCCTTTTAAAAATGAGCACAACATTACCCTTCTCCTAGTCACCAGGGACTTCTCCTGATTGCCATGACTTTTCAAATATCATGGAGAGTGCCTTGGCAACCACATCTGCCAATTCCCTCAGGACTCTGGGATGCATCTCATCAAGTCCCATAGACTTATAAATGTTCAGGTTCTTCAGGTGGTCATGAACCTGATTGTCCTCTATAGTGGGAGGGGGTTTATCCCCCTGGTAACCACCTGCCATCCCATGACCCAGGAGCCGTGAGGAGAACAGTTATTAGTGAAGACTGAGGCAAAAATTTGTTAAGTACTTCAGACTTCTCCTATTCTGTTGATACGAGGTCACCATTCCCTACTATCAGTGGGGGTATGTTCTCCTTGACCTTCCTCTTTAAGTTGATGTACCTGTAGAAATCCTTCTTGTTAGTCTCTACTTCCCTTGCCAATTTAGCTGCAACTGCACCTTGGCCTTCCTGATTTCCTCCCTAGAAATCTGGGCAGCATCCCTATACACATCCCGGGTTACCTGTCCCTGCTTGCACTGCCTGTGCAGTACCCTTAAATGTGTCTCGCATCTTGCTGTTGTTGTACTGAAATGGTAAAATGTACAACAAAACACCTTACTCCTTCCTCTGTTCCCCTTACTTCTCCCCTAGACCCTCCAAACAACCAAACACAAAGAGGCAAACAACCCCCCAAAACATCACACCCTGTATCGTTCCACCTTTGAGGGAGTTATACTTTGATTTTCCATAAAGACTATTCTACACATATAACTAAGGGAGCTTTATGACAAAGCTTATTGTGATACTTCAAGGTGAAAACAACAGTATAAATATAGTTTTAGGCCTTCACCACTTTAACCTTCCAAAAAGATCCAAATTTTTTATGTCATGTTTCATTAGCTGACTTTCAGCTTTTTTTTTTCCTTTTGAGGAATACATTCATTCTTGTCCATCAGTTTGGAAAGAGATGTCTTGGCCCACAAGAATCATTTGTGTTTCATTTTCCTGATCATTGTGTGTTTATCATGCCTGTTTATTATGGGACCTGCCACTATGACTGGGAAAATGCTTTGCTTTTTTCTTCCCAACTTATCTTTTCTTGGGATATATGTTTGAAAAGGTTTCAGCTTTTCTATATTCTGATAGAGTAACACTACTGATTTTCTTTCCCCTGAGTAGTGATATTGAAAAAATTTTCTAAGAAAATAATGCCTTTTGCAGTTCTTTGTCATCTCCAATATGTTTGGATACAAGTAAATGAGTTAAAATTAAAAAAAAAATCAAAATCTTTCCCACAGTTCTTTATGTTGAAGTTTAATTATGAAATGCAGTTTGTAAAACTGAGGTTTGAACCAACTTTCTCCAGTACTAGCAGGGCAACCCTTTGCATCAGGTATTTCTGAGCTGCAGTTCATTTGCCACTTAATGGCCAAATCTTATGTATACCACAAAGGACCATTTGCATGGCAGCCATTCTCAGCGGAGTACACTGACTGTCAGAGCAATAGCGGCTTTCTTCCTGATGCTCAGAGAGCTGGAGCTTTCTGCAATTGAGATGCCAGAAATCCCCTCAGCTGTATAGTCTTGATACTGACTTCTTCCCAAGCTGAGCCACAGTTATCATTGGTTATGTATTAATTTTTTGTCACCAGTCCACTACTGCCACTTAAGTGACTAAGGGGAATTTTAATAGGTGAGGAGAAAAGAAGGGACTGAAATCCAGCTAAGTAAAAGAAGTGTGGCACACTACCTCTATGAAAATAATTATTGCTGGTGAGATGAGTTTTATGGTCAGCAGCATGATGTCTCATCTTTCAATGGCTTTCTGCTTTAGGAAGAATACTTCAGAAAAAGTTCACTGACATTGATGGTTGCTGGAATACAGCTTTTATAAGAGATTTTGAAAGCTTCATCTTTATTCTTGAGATAAAGCTATAGAAGGTAGAGAGTACAGGAGATTATGTAGGTACTTGGTACTGATGAGAGAGAAAGACTTGTTCCAAATACTAAGGTTCTTATCAGTGTAACTGAAGGTAGAACTTCCCTTTTTTCATTATTAAAAAAAAGAAGAAAAACCAGTCTTGTGTTAATTAAGAGTCAGGGATTTTTTTTTTCATCGTTGACCTTTGAAATACTACAAACAATCCTCTCCTTTCAAGAATAAAAAAAATTCTACAAAATATTTATTAGTTTCAAGAGATAATGCTTTGTTATTATGAAGTTATTTATACAAGTAAACTAGAGAAATAGTTCAAAAAGCAGAAGTCTTGTGTATCCATCTCTTGGACATGCTTTTTTTCTTGAAGGTGCTATAATTTTCTTCAAAATGTGCAAATTTAGGGAATCTTTTCCTTGAAAACAAATTGATGATGGTGAATCTATCTGAAGAGTTATGCATGATCAAGCAACAGGATAGACATAAATCACCATCTATTCATTAAGTAAATAAAACATAGATTCATAGAATCATAGAATCACAGAATCATAGAATCATAGAACCACCAGGTTGGAAGAGACCCATCGGATCATCGAATCCAACCATTCCTATCAAACACCATGTCCATCAGGACCTCGTATACTCGTGACTTAAACACCTCCAGAGAAGGCGAATCAACCACCTCCCTGGGCAGCATATTCCAATGCCTAATGACCCTTTCCGTAAAAAACTTCCTCCTAATGTCTAGCCTAAATCTCCCCTGGAGGAGCTTGAGGCCATTCCCCCTTGTCCTGTCCCCTGCCACTTGGGAGAAGAG